>PVJS01017099.1:0-14435 GCA_004027185.1 Glis glis | reverse complement strand
AACCTTTAATATTCATTTCTCTCTCATATTATTTTGCAGTATCTCCCAATAGTTTCATGTGAGTAGATATGTCCCATCTCTCAAACCAGATTGTAACTGGTGTGGGGCTCATTATTGTTTAGCTTCTTTTTGCATTCCTCATAGACTAGCATAGCATTTAAGAGAGGCATAAGAAGTAGTCAATAAATACATATCAAATGGCTCTTAGAAGAGTATTGGGTTGGTGAAACAGAATGCTTAGCTATTCTTCACTATCATTTGTAGTTGTTCACATAGATGTGTGAGCACCTACAGTTAACCTTGATTTCATTATAGAGAGTTCCAATGAGTTAGAGATAGTTTAACTACACTGTCACTTCAATAGGGGCATAAAGGTAAAATTCCTCCTTTGCATTTCTAGGGTTCCAGCCATGTGCTACTTTCAGTACCGGTTATGTTTTAGTCTATGTAAATTGCAACTCCTAGGGTTGTACTCCAGTTGACTAAATTCACAAACAATACATAATGAATTGTGCCCCCTACTGCACATGTTGTTGGTAAAATACATATTACCCCTGACTTTATTCTCAGGAATTTTGTTCTATCCATCATTCTTTCCATTACCTGAATCTCTTCCCATATATGCATGCTTGTGTCTCTTTAGCATCATTGTAGTAGGAGTGATGATGAGAATGACAACAGTGTTGACGGTGATGACAGGTCCCTTGCCTACATTACAGCTCTTGGCAGGTACAACTTCTTGAAAGAATAATCTATACCTGTCCTTAACTTTACAACCACTCCACCGGAATTTCAGTCCTTATCTTAGTTGACTTCTCTGTGGCAAGAACCACTATTTAGCACATCATCCCTCTGGAAGCTCTCTCCTTTCTCCCCTTTTTGGTACCACTTCACCCTGGTTTCTATCCCACTCTCTGCTCCCCTTCCATGCTCATGTTCTCCCTCTCCTTCTCTCCCCCAACCCTCTGCTCAGCCATTATATCTTGTCTCCTGGAGGATCCATCTTCTTGCTTGGTTATTCTTATTCTAGTATCTTTCCCATTCATTGGACCTAGGACAAATGGCTTTTTCTAAAACTTGTTCTTTCTGGGTTCCATATTTTGCCAAATATACCACCATCTACCCAGATGTCCAAGCCTGAAAACCTGGAGTCATTTTCTGTTCTTTCTCATGTCTAACATTCAATAAATCACTTAACTTTCTCATGTGCTCAAATGTATTTATGTCGTATTTCCACAATCACTCTCTAAACAAGCCACCATCTTCCTGGATTACTGCAACATTCTCCTAACTGGACCCTTTGCTTCTGGCCTAGACCTTTGCAACTCACTGTGTGTCAGTGGATTTCCTAATACGTATGTCTACTCATTTAAATAGAATTTCTAACACTTTCAGTGGCTTCCTATGCCATTCAGGATCAGTTTCAAATAACTTTGCTTAATACAAAAACCTTTCTTAATTTTGCCTTATTTTCCTCTCAGCTTCATCTCCCACCACTTCTCCTACTTCAACCCCTCTGTGTTTACGCACTCTCTTTCTTCTTGGAATACCTTTCTCATCTTCCTCTATTTTCCCCTGTCTCTATTTCCTTCTTTTTTATACCAACTTTCATCATCTTATACATCTATCTCAGGCGCCATCTTCCTTGGCCAATGTGTGGTGTAAAATCGCAGATTGATTTTTCTCCTCCGACCAAATTGTTAACCTCCTGATATTATTTTTAATTTTACATTGAAAATACTTAGAATATAGAATAAGTATTAGTTAGATGAATGAGTGAATAAATTATACTTTGATAGGATAATTTTGAGGAAGTGTGCCTATTTTTAAACCAGGGTATACAAATCTTGAAAATTTAATAAATTAAATCTAATACTCTTCCATGATTATTGTAAAACTGTGTATTCTGATATAATTGGGGTAAGGCATTTTAAAGCAAATGAAAATTGAATACATATGGTAAATAAAATATATTTTTAATTTTAATCTGATGACTCTATTTGTTGCCAAATAAGGGTCAAGAAAAAGTGCTCAAGAGCGCTGGGCGTGGTGGCGCACGCTTGTAATCCCATTTCGATTGAAACATACCTGAACCCCTGGGTTCAATCCTCGGTACCGCAAAAAAAAAAAAAAAGTGCTCAAGAGAAAGTGAGTAACACCTTTTTCTTTATTGGGGGGGTTTGACATGATTAATTATCATTAATTATTTTTTTGTGTGCATGTATGTGCAGTGCTAGGGATGAACACAGGGTCTTCTGCACGCTAGGCAGGTACTCTACTACCGAGCTACATTCCTACTGCATATTATTTTAATTGTACAAATTCATGGGGTACAATGCAATAATTTGATACATGTATACAACATGTAGTGCCTTTTTCTAAAACAAAATTAGGATACTTTGCTTTCTGGTATTCACTCTGATCTTCTATGCCCTTTCATTCTTGTTTTTCTGTATTTGTGCTTCTCTCATGAACTCCTTATCTCCCTAATCCCTTCTCATGAGTATTCTTGTTTTATCTCTCCCTCCACTGTTTTCCTCCAGGTTTTCTAAGTCTATCCCCTCCCCAGGTCTGGCTCCCCAGGCCTCCCTTGCCCTCTGACCCTCCTTCCTCTGCAGGACTGTATTTCCCCTGCCTCTCGTCTGCCTCCCAGCAACCTAAGCAGAACAATACTAGAAGTGGAACTGGCACGCTGACAAAAAGGAGAGCAGCTGGAAAGAAAACTTTACTCATAAAGAAGGAGACGAGTATCTCAGAAATATCTGTGGGAAGGTGTTTGCTAAATCATCTGCTTCTTCAGATGTGGAACTTTCAACACGACGGTTTCCACTCTGGTAGAGGTGGGCAAGAAACACCTTGGGCTGGTTGACTGAGCAACCAGATGCAATGAATTAGAGACTTCAGTCACTTAGCCTTGAATAAAATTCAAGCCCCCCCCCCTTCATTTGTGCTCTTTCTTTTTTTCTGAAAGCCCTGTTGCATGAATTCAAAAGCCAAATTCTGCCCTCAGCTGTGAGTCATGACTCCCTGAAGCCAAGGAGCTCATATGTATGTATTCAAAGGAAGTATTGGGCCCAGGGGACTCAGGTTAAATAACAAGGGCCCAGTCGTTTGTTTGCTTATTTGCTTAAACCTTTATAAAAGAAGCACTGGGCCTGCTGTACCTGAATGCCTTTTTATAATCATCTTAAAAATACACAGTAGAATTTAAATTCCCACAGTAGATCTCCTGCATTGCAGCACAAATAATAATAGTCTATCTTACCCTGGGCCCTGGGTCCAGGAGAGAGCCATAGGAAAAGAGGCAGGCATGAATTTCTAACATGGTGCCAGCCTTTTCCTGAGAAAGTTCTGTTTTCATCCCCAGGGAACTCAACACAAGGGACTGAAATTCAGTGTTCCCTGTAAACTGCATGAAATACCTAAACAGCTTTTATTTTTCAGAGCTAGTTTGAAGGTAACAAGGGCTACTCTGCCTGCTTAGGAAAAACAAAGATGTACAAGCTGAAATTCCACCACTGGCCCTCTCCCCCTAATGCCTTTCCCTCATAGCTTACATGCCCTCTCCTCCTAGTCTCTTGGGTTCTTTTGCCACACACAAAAAAATAAAAATCATATCCAATATCAGTTCTCTTCAGTATTCTTCTAGAGGGTTTTTTCCTATTAGTATAGAATTATACGTATTTTATTTTACCAAGATAACATCTACACCAGATTTTTTAAAAAGAATACTTTAACTTCCAAGATGTATAAAAATGTGATACACTGTCATATCTATTATAATGTACTTTTTACTGTAAAATCTTGTATTTACATTTTTACTGATGTACAAGCCTTATTTTGCCAACTGTTATAAAACAATAAAAATACAGAGACAGTAAAAAGTGAGTTTCTCCAGTTCTTTTTCCTAGAGGCAACCACTGTTAACAATTCCCATAGTATTTATATTTAAAATTTTAAATGTAAAATGAAATATTGAAGAGGTCGACTAGATAGTATATACTGTTGTCTTTCTTCCAGACATTTCTCAGTTCCCCACTCCCCAGGGAGGTTTCTGGGGGCAGACAGGAGTGTCTAGACACCTCTGACTTTTTCTAATATCGGCCCTGGAATGTGGCACCTTCTCTACCCAAGTATAGATCTGCCTGCTGGCAAATTCCATCCCTCTAGCTTGTCCTTATTATTTTTTTGTTTTGTTTTGTTTTACTGACTGAACACAAGTGGAAATGTCTTCTCCCTCCTTTTAACTCCAGCTGCTCCTGAAATACCCAGATGCCAGGGTTAAGTGTTCATTCTCGTATGCCAACCTTCATTTTCTTCTCTTGACCTGGGCCTGGACACTTGGGCTCAAATAGTGACATTTAGCTTATGTTTGTTTTTGTGCATATAGAGGACTAAAGCGAACCAACATTAAACAAACAAGTAAACAGACAAAACTATAATATTGGCATTGCTTATAGATACTAAAAAAAAAGTATTAGAATTAGGTCGTAGTAATACTAACTACATCATTTATGTGAAATGGTCATTACTTAGATCTAAATTCTAAGGCACACACTATCAACTATATCATTCATTATATATTATTGTTCATTCATTCATCCAACAAGCATTTATTGCCTAATGAACTTCAAATGTTGTAATCATGATTTTATTACACATGTATTAAATACTGTTTTAAAGGTTCAACATCCTCCTTCTAGAAACATCTTGTTCATTCTTTGGAATGACTACTGTTTCCAACACACACTGTCCAACCTGCCGGCCAGCATGAGCTGCCATACTTCATGTGACCTCCCTACACACTTGTCCATTATTGATGGATCCCACGACAGGCACCTGGACCCAACATAAGCCAAAAAGATTTCTTCCCTGGGAATTGTTTGTGTGAGAACTGACAGGGAATCTGTTTTTGACCTGAGGGAAAACAATGGGAATGGGATCTGGGACCCTGGAGATACTGGCTCCGCGTCTCCCACCACATGGAATGGTAGAACTTTTCCCCAGCTGCACATTAGGATCACCTTGGAAACCTTTTTTAAAAAAATGCCCTGGCACCAACCCCCAGAAATTCTAACCAACTTGCTCTGGGATGGGACCCAGGTGTCAATATTTCTTTAAAACTCCTCCAAGTGATTCTAATGTGCAGCTAGTGATAAGAGCTACTGAACCGGAAACAAGTTTACAGTGAGAAAGAACAGAGTCAGCTAGCAGAGATGGCCAGAGGAGTCAGGCCAAAACACAAACAAGGGCCTTAAGAACCTGGTTTTAGGTACCGAGCAGGCAGAACTGTTTCCCAGACTTTTTTCTCACTGTTCTGTTGACGAATTCTTTTTTCAATTACCTGAGATATTCCAGTGTCTTTCCAATAAATCCTCTTTTATCCTAAGCTAATTTAAGTTGCATTTATGTGATTTGCAAACAGAGAAGTCCATACTAGATCTCTGTTTTTGTATGCTCAGGCTTAATGGATTTTTACACTTGTAGAATAGTTTCTCTGCATTCACGTCCCCATTCACTCATTTAAACAACAATGCCCCACAGTAGCCCAAGTCCTGTGCTAGTTATCAAGAATGCTAAAACAAAGAGACTATAAAGTCCCTTTATTTGAGCAGCTTGTCTTGCACTGAGAACAAAGGGCATGTCAGCAGACAGTAAGAGCAATATAGGGAGTGTGTAGTAGAAGTGTTACTTCTAATGGTAACTGCGGCAGCACTGTGTAGCCTGGTGAAATTATGGAAGCCTTCACAGAGGAGGTGACCTTGGTATTTCTGGAGGAGTGAATTAGTGTCACCTACAGACAAGAGAAATATGACATGAGGAACTATATAGCCAAGGGCCCAGAATTATATGAGAGGGAAACATATTAGGGAAATTAAAGTAATTTGTTATATCCTGGGCTTCAGGTTTACACTGGGGGTGGGAGGGCAGAGACGCGTGAGACCATGGATATTTACTGCAGAAACTTTGATATGGCTTAGCTAAGGCAAGGGTGTGAACAGATCTGCGTGCTAGAAAGATTTCTCTGAAGATGTGATGGGATAGTAGTCCAATTGTTGGGAAAGAATAAGCTAGGAGGCCATTGCAATTGACCAAAAGAGAAACGATGAGATCCTGAACTAAGACTTGGATAGTGAGAGTCTATTAAATAAAAAGTAGATTCTCCTGGATGTGGCAACAAATTGAGGTCAAAGAGAATGTGTTTGTAGAGGGAGTACTGAGAATAGGGGATAGGAGCTAAATCTTGAAGAAGGCTTACATACAAGGAACACGAGAGTGCACAGAAAGAAGAAAGATGTGTTGCAAAGGAAAAGGAGAACTAGGAAAGCATGGTATTGTGGAAATTAATGCCCCCTGTGACTTCTATACTAGGCTTAAATAGAAGAAAATTCTTTATCAACTAAGATTTTTTTCTTTAGATTATAACTTGTTTTCACTTCAAGACTAGTCAAGGAATAGAACTAACCAAAGGGTTGCCACTTTTCTCTGAGACTCCTTCCATCCTGGCCCCCCTAGGCTAAGATTATCCCCACTCTGATAGTCTGATAAACTAGAAAACTCAAGAGAGATGGACTCAGTTGGGCGTGGAGGCAAATGCCTATAATCCCAGAACTTGGGAGGCTGAGACAGGAGTATCTCGGGTTCATGGACAGCCTCAGCAACTTAGTGAGACTCTGTTTCCAAATTAAAAAAATAAAATAAAAAATAGATGCCTCTCGGTTCAATCCCCAGCATACACACACACACACACACACACACACACACACACACACACAAAGATAAAAGAAAAAGAAAAACAGAGAGAGAGAGAGAGAGAGAGAGAGAGAGACAGATGTAGAGGGAGAGTGGGCCATGTATACAACTAGATGCTTGATGTTGACTCACTTAGTACTGAAAGGTGGAATAAAATCCAGGCCAGCTCTGGTTTTGTTGGCCAGTGAGCAAATTGGAGGTAAAGCCTGACTAGGGAGGTCTGGGAACTCCAACAGGGAACAACTGGAATAGGTGGAAGAAAGCTCGTGTGAAGCTTTTGTATGTGGTTATAATGTGGGGCAGAGATATTCATAAAGTGAGACTAATGGTTCAAGCTTTCGGACCTAATATAGTATTTTCAACTTAAGAATTTCCTTTTTTCTCTCTAGGCCATCTACTTTAGTAACTGATTCTTACTTAATTTTTAACTCCTAAGTAAGTATATTCTGACTAATATAATCTTTTCCTACTATTTAGTCTGCATAAATATTATGCTATATTCATGTGAAACATTACCATAGCTCTCATGAGCCAGAGGTGAGGTCAACACAAAGTGTCAGCCGGGCACAGTGGCACAAACCTGTTATCCCAGTACTTGGAAGGCTGAAATGGAAAGATTACAGGTTCAAAGCCAGCCTTAGCAACTTAGTGAGGCCCTCAGCAACTTAGACCCTGTTTCAAAAATAAAAAATAGTGGAGGTGTAGCCTGGAGGTAGAATGTCCCTGGGTTCGATCTCCAATAGCAACAAACAAACAATCCAAATCCCCCAAAACAAAACAAAACCCCAAAGTTTCACAAGTGTTATAGTTAGATATAGAATGGTCCCTTGAAGAGCTCATGAATTGGTATTTGGAGTTGATGTAATTGAGTCATGAGGGTTGTAATCCCAACAGTGCATAAATCCATTGTAATGGATTTATCTGGGTGGTGGCCTAGGTCTGTAGGGTGTGGCTGGAAAAGGTGGGTACCTGGCGGTGCAGCCTGGGGATTATATGTGGCTTCTCTTCCCCCTGATCTCTCTCTTGCTTCTGCTCTCCATGATGTGAGGAGCACAGTCCATGTGCTCTCCCTGTCTCTGTTTCCCCCTGCCATGCCCTAAGACCTGTGGTCCCTGGCCTCACATGGACTAAACGGTGAGCAAATAAATCTCCCTTCTTCTAAGTTACATTGTCAGGTCTTTAGATTACGACTGTAAGAATGCCGACTAGAACAACAACTGAGAGGCACTCTGGTGTATGATTTTTTTCTCCAAATACATTTCTACCACAGCTCCTTATTACATTTAGTGTAAACTTTGTAAAGTTAACCCAGATCAGAAAGTCTTATATGCCCTGTCTCCACCTTACCTTCAGCCCTTTCCCTGCCTGAATGAGGTCTCAGCTACTCTGATCTTTCATTTTTGTTGTTGTTGTTGTTGGGTACATATAACCATAGAGTCCAGTATAAATATGGACTCCACTGCATTCCATTCCTATATGCATATTAGATGTAAGTCAGGGCATGAAGCATAAGAAGAGATGCTTTCTTTCTTAGAACTAAAATCCCAGGGGTTTTCCTTGCAACCTTGGCTTCACCTTACAGCTTCACAAATTTCCCCATGTGGGCCTGCTTGCAAGGATTCCGACCTTGCCACACATTGCCTGTCTTACCAGGCCTTCCTTTGAAATCTGGGGTGAAGATTCCATGATACCCCTTTTCCAGCAAAGCCAGCATCATGTAAGCACAGAGATAGACCACAAACAGGAAAGCCAGCCACACCTTTAATCATTGCCACTGGGCCCTTTTCTTTCTTTCTTTTTTTTTTTTTTTTGTGGTACTGGAGATTGAACCCAGAGGTATTCTACCTCTGAGCCACACCCCCAGCCCTATTTTTTATTCTTTATTTTGAAACAGGGTCTCACTAAGTTGCAGAGGGTCTCACTAAGTAGCTGAGGCTGGCTGTGAACCTGTGATCCTCCTGTCTCAGCCTCCCAAGTACTAGGACTACAAGTGTGCATCACCATGTCTGGCTCATTGGACCCTTTTCAATCATAGCTGCAGGGCCCACCTCCATCCAGGCTGCTGCTGGGCCTGCCTCCATCATGGCCACTGTTTCCTTCTTCCTTTTTTTGTTTTTAAGCAAAGTATTTGACCTCCCTTCAGCAATCTTACTTTCTTCCACAACACCATTTCTCTGGGCCCCAATTTTACGCACGTCTTTCTAGCCAAACTGCAAATCTATAAAGTCTCTTTGTTTTACTTTCTGATCCCAATGTTCGCTATACAATTCACTGAGCGTGGACATCAATATCCATAATGCAGTTTGGATACTTTGCTCTTTTGAAATTTCCTCTGCTAGCTTAATCAGTCCATCATCTTTAAATTTGGCCTCACATAAAGTTTCAGGACATGGGAAAAATGCCATAATTTCTTTGCTAGACTGTAACACATGTGACTTCTACTCCATTTTCCTGTGGAGTTCTCTTTGACCTCCAAAATCTCCTGAGCACAGTCTCTACTGTCTCTCCACATTCTGGTTCTTCCAACTTCCTCTCACAAACCAGTTCCAAAGACTCACAAAACACGTGGTCAGACTTTGACATAGCAATGACTCTTCTCCTTTGATTTCAATTTCTGTTTTGGTCAACATTCTCACTGCCATAATCCAAAACAACTGACCACACAACTTAGAGGAAAGAAGATTTATTTGCTCATAGTTTTCAGAAATTTTAGAGGTTCAGTCCACATACGGCCAGGTCTGTGGAGCTCAGGGCATGGCAGCAGGAAGTGGAGAGATGGAGAGCTCTAGGCTCCACTCACATTGTGGAGGCTGGAAGCAGAGAAAGAGCAGAGGGAGGATAGGTCTTATATAATTTCCAGGACCACATCCCCAGGGACTCCTCCTTTGCAACCAAGCCATGCTTTCAACATTGCTACCTTGTTTCCATGAGGGCTAGGGGGACATTCTAAATCCAAACCATCACAATGACATAGCCTCTGAGCAGAGCAGAGTGATACAAAACTGGAAAATACATGGAGCTTCTGCTCCACAGAACTCTCTTCCTCCATCTTTCTGTCTGAATTCTGTGCTTTTTCAAAATAGGATTTAAAGCTTTCTTTCTAGTCATTTATTTTTAATTGCTTATGTATTTGTTTACTGGTTCTATTTGGTTATCTATGTTTGCTGAGAATTTGAGGAAACACATCCTAGAAAACATCTAGTAGATTACTCAACGCAGTCATAGTTAGATCATGGATTCATTTCACTTTTTATAAATGACATTTTTACACTCTCTAAAACTTTGAAATATGAGAAAATTTTAAACTTAGTTTTTTTATGTCATGCCAATTATAATGCAAAATCCAGAAATAGTGTTAAGATTCTGAAAAATTCAGTATGAAGAGATGGAACATGCCTGTAATACCAGTACTTAGGAGGCTGAGATAGGAGGATCACAGGTAACAAAGACACTATTTTTTTTTTTGTGGTGCCAGGGATTGAACCCAGGGGCGTTCTACCTCCGAGCTACACCCTCGGCCCTATTTTTTATACTTTATTTTGTAAGTGGGTCTCACGAAGTTGCAGAGGGCCTCACTAAGTAGCTGAGGCTGGCCGTGAACCCGGATCCTCCGGTCTCTGCCTCCCAATTAATGGGATTACAAGCGTGCACCACCATGCCCGGCTTATATGTATAATTGTTGTAAATAATAATATTGTTTATACATGCATATAGTATAATTTGGTTGAATTTATTTCCCAGTACCTCCCCTTTCCCACTCCTCCTCCCTTCCTCCATCCCCTTCCTCTACTTTACTGGCCTCCACTCTATTTTCATGAGGTCCCTTTTTTATTCCTTCATTTTCTCTAGTTACACATGAGAGAAAACATATAACCCTTGTTTTCTGAGTCTGACTTTTTTGCTTAGCATGATTTGCTTAGTGAGACACACATATATATGTATACATACATACACGTATATACAACTCTCTATTTATATCACAATGTATCCCATGTTTCTGTGTAATTATAATGTACCAATTAATTGTGTGTGTATATGTGTGTGTGTGTGTGTGTGTGTGTGTGTGTGTGTGTGGTACTAGGGATTGAACCCAGGGCATTCTACCTCTGAGCTACACCCCAGCCCTATTTTATTTTTATTTTGAAACAGGGTCTCGCTAGGTTGATGAGAGTCTCACTACTTGCTGAGGCTGTCCTCGAACCTGTGATCCTCCTGTCTCAGCCTCCCAAGTACGAGGATTACAGGCATGTGTCACCCCACCCAGCTTTAATTTTTAAAAATCTAGGAGTTCAACTCCAAGAGTTTGAGGCCAGCCTGGGCAACATGCAGAACCTCATCTAATGAAAAATCTAATCAAAAAGTAGGATTCAGAGCTGAGGGTGTAGCTTGATGGTGGAATGTGTGGTTAGCATAGTTAAGGTCCTGGGTTTAATTCCCAGCACCCCCCAAAGTAGGATTTATTTTGCTAAAAGAGGGGATGACTATAAAGGAGGAAATAGTAAGGTAAAGATAAAAATCAAACAAAAAATGTTAATTACTAGCAATGACTCAAGAGAAATGAAAACAGACAACAGACATTTTAAACATATGTAGAATTGCATTGTGATTACATATGAAGATATTCTTTTTTGTTGTTTTTTTATGTATTTAGGGTTGAAATAACACAGCATCAGGGTTTTCTTTAAAAGCATTTCAGCAATATAAGCATCAAAGAAGGGATGAAACCTGAAACAAGTTTAGTGAACATGTTGATGACTTCATGGGGGCCCCTTCAAGTACTAACATTCTTTCTACTTTTGTGTATGTTTGGGAATTTTGAAAATAAAAGTTTAAAAATACCACCATTTCAGAAGTGGGCTCTTTTGTGTATGTGTAATCTTGCCCTGGCATTTAGGTCTTTTCATCATTTTTGAACGCTCCTTGGAAATTGTATCTTTTGGCAATGTTTTTCACCCATCTTTTGTAATCTACTCAATCTCAGGATTTATACCAGATTTACTTATTAGTGCTGACCTGCTGGTAGTAAGTTACTTTATTAGGCTCTTTCTTTGAAATATACCCCTCCTCTAACATGCTCATTTATACCCAAAGGAAAACCAAGTGGCAGGAATGCAAAAAGAGAAATCCCTGTGCTTACCGGACTTGATTTTTGTGCTCAATCTTTTTAAATGCTAAAATGATACATCACTGAAAAAATCTTATTAAATGTCCTTGAGAAAACACAACAGCAACAACATTACTTTCCTAATATTCAAACCTACCATAAAGATGTAAAGGTACCTGATTACCTAATACTAGTAGTCTTTCACTTTACTGTTGATGTTCACGTATTTTTAAAAACCCAAAGCTAGCTTGGTAAAATCCTATTTTATTTTTATTGCTTCTACTTTCTAATAGCAGCCCATCCTGAAGAGCAAAGGTCACATAGAACAAAATGAGTCACTACTCAAACTATGAGAATGGTAGTATGAACAATTATTGTACACAAATTAGACCATAGGACTTCATTCTCTTGCTTGGGTATGCATAATATCATCTATAATACAGTCCTATCCTCTTGATTTTTGCAATGTTTACTACAATAATGAACAATTTGGTTAATCTTCCTATAAAAATTGATTTTGTTTGTCCTCCAATATTTTGTACTAATAAGAATTTCCCTTTAAAACATAACTGGTTCTGCCTCATCAACCTCAGACTTTCATTTTAGAGTGAATCTTCTAATTACAAAACCATCCAGTGACAGTCAACAAAAATGCCATTCTGGTTAACACTCACAGAAAAGAATATGGATGCCTGAGTTTATATCAATCCCCCTGCCCCAGACCCAACATGGGAGGACATCTTAGTTATGGCCTCCTTTCATCTAAGACGTTTGACATGGTTTTACTATTTCAGTATACAGAGATAAATGTAGGTGCTGAGTATTCAGAGGGGAATATAATATATAATATGATCTGTTAAAGAGGTTAGATAGTTTTATGCAAGCTAATTTTCAACAGCAATCAGATCTCTAAAAGTCCTGATGATAGGCGACACCAATTGGCATTTTCTCAAATATTCTGCTAAAAGAAAAGAGGGAAGTTTGATAACATCAAGATCGGCTTCCCTTTTGTAAAGTTTTCTTAAATCATAACTTCTTTTCTATAGGAACAAAAGTAGCATGGCCCAATTTCAAAATGTGGACAAATAAATACCAAATAGAACTGAAAGAGACTTCAATGAGTCCATTTCACTTGGTTCTTCTATTAGACTCCAGGAATGTTTGTGGATTTATTCAGTGGACTATTAAAAAAGCAACAGGAAAAAGAAAACAGTACTTGATTTTTTTTTCCTATTTGGTCAGTGAATTAAGGGAAAGGTGATGTGTTAAAACACAAAAAATGCTATTAACTGTACTCTACTCATGGGAGAAGCAAACTCTAGCTAATTCATGTTTCATTTATTTCCTCCTTTTTTTTTTAAGGTTTGAAGAAGCTATAAGATTGGTTAGTATGAGCATAGTTACTGACAAAAAAGTCTCTCTAGCGCTCTAGAGCTTGAAAGCCTATGAAGGGAAGATTTTCCCTGCCTTTCTTTATATGCGTATGTAGCTTTCAAACAGTGATTCTTGAACCGGTTCAACAGCAAAAAATGGCTTTCTGCTGTCAGAGAGAATGCTTTAAGGGTAGATCAACAAATAGTATAGATCAGTGACTTCTGCCTCTGTGTAACTTTTTCTTCCATCACTGATTCCCTCCACCAAAGTTGTGTGACTCATCCTTCCCATAGGTATTGGGCTTAGGTATGCAAGGGCAGAGCCCTAAGCATGCAGAGGAAGAAATTTCCATTTCAGCATTGCACACATCTGTGCAGTAATGATTAGGAATATAAATGGTTAATACCATAGAAATTTAGTCAGTGCACCTAAGGAGTGAACTTTAAGCTACAAATACAAGTAAGTTATCCATTTACTTTGGACTGGCGACATATGGAAACCACATCCATCCGAAAACCCAGACGATGGGCTATTAATGGTACATGACAAAGACGGAGAAAAGAAGATCCAGCTATGACAAAAACAAAAACAAGAAATTATTCCTCCTAGGTTACAGTAGGTTGAAGATTTCACTAACTTTTTTGTTTTTTTTTTTGGTACTGGGGATTGAACCCAGGGGCATTGTACCTTTGAGCTACACCCCCAGCCCTTTTTTATTTTTTGTTTTAAAACAAGGTCTATGTTGCTGAGAGTCTTCTACATTGCTGAAGCTGTCTTCAAACCTGCAATCCTGTCTCAGTGTCCCAAGTACTGGAATTACAGGTGTAAGTCACCGTGCCTGGCTCACGAATTCTTTTTTTCTTTTTCTTTTTTTTTTTTTTTTTGTGTGTGCTAGGGATTGAACCCAGGGCCTCACTCTACCACTAAGCTACATCCCCAGACCTTGGCTTAGTAATTCTTTAAAGGAGGATTGGAAAGTAAAGGTAAAACTGAACTATATAAAGAATAGGTTTTTTTTGTACCATATAACATATTATTTGTGATTTTTATTTATCCATTTGTATTTTATTTATTTATTTATTTATTTATTTATTTTTTTGCTGTACCGGGGATTGAACGCAGGGGCGTTCTACCTCCGCGCTACGCCCCCGGCCCTATTTTTTATACTTTATTTTGAAACCGGGTCTCACGAAGTTGCGGAGGG
>PVJS01017098.1:0-36606 GCA_004027185.1 Glis glis | reverse complement strand
CTTTTTTTTCTTTTTTTTTTGCGGTACCGGGGATTGAACCCAGGGGCGTTCTACCTCCGCGCTACACCCCTGGCCCTATTGTTTATACTTTTTATTTTGAAACCAGGTCTCACGAAGTTGCAGAGGGCCTCACTAAGGAGAGAGAGAGAGAGAGAGAGAGAGAGAGAGAGAGAGAGCTGAGGCTGGCTGTGAACCCGGATCCTCCGGTCTCTGTCTCCCAAAGTACTGGGATTACAAGCGTGCGCCACCACGCCCAGCCCTATTTTATTTTTTATTTGGAAACAGGGTCTCACTAAGTTGCTGAGAGCCTCACTAAGCTGCTGAGCCTGGCTTTGAACCTGCGATCCTCCTGTCTCAGCCTCCCAAGTACTGGGACTTTTTTTTTAACTATCTTCCATTCTGGCTGTGCTTCTGTGATAGTCATACATCTAATTAGACTTTTCTGCTACTACTGAGCCCAAGATCCACCTCCCATCACCCTGTCCTTGGCCCTAACTGTACAGACACCAAGTACTATGATCTTTCTTCACTTTGGAATTTAGACCATTTCTTCTTCTTTCCTTCCTTCCTTCCTTCCTTCCTTCCTTCCTTCCTTCCTTCCTTCCTTCCTTCTTCCCTCCCTTTGGTACTGGGGATTGAACTCAGGGGCATTATACCCTTGAGTGACACCCCCAGACCTTTATTTATTTTAAAATAGGGTCTTCTTAAGTTTCTGAGAGTCTCAGTCAGTCTCTGAGGCTGGCCTTGAACCATTGATCCTCCTGTCTCAGCCTCCCAAGTACTGAGATTGCAGGTGTGTACCACCACGCCCAGCCATGGTCACCCTTTCTTATTTATTTTTCCTGCCTGGCTATTAGAGAAGGTCGAGGCTGGCCCAGCTGCTGCTTCCTGCTCCTCCTGTCAACTGAGAAGTCCTGGGTCCAGGTCTGCATCTGCAGGGCTTCTCTGGTGGGTGCATTTGAACGTCGTGCCCATGGAGAAGGCAAGCCCTGCTCCCTGGACCTCTCTGAGAGCATGGGGACGTGGATCCCTGCAGGCCTTCTCCACCGGCAATCAAGGGAGAAGCAGACGCTGATTTTTCTGTTTTCTGGCAGCAATTTTTGCATTCCTTCCCCCCTCTGGGGAAATTAGCTTGCTGGCACGGACAGAGGGGAAATAAACAAGCCTAACCTGAAATATGCATTAGAGTTCAGCTATTTTGGGAGATTTTCAGGATTGAAACTGGTTGAAGGCTCACCATTTCCCAACTGTCCTGAATTAACTTTCTGAGGTTTCGTGGGGAAGCGAGGGGCCCGGGCATGTTAGAGCACCTAGTTGAGGCTGGTGCTGATTGTGAATCTGGGAGAAAGGATTATGGCCGGAGAAAGACCATTCTTCTTCGTGGCCAGCTCAGAGAGGACCTGGAGGAAGAAGCAGCGTTGGGAGGGTCCCTGGGTTTGGGATTCAAAGAGGACCTGGGGGTTTTCCCACTGTGACGCTGACTGGGTTTTCTCCTGAGTGACGCAGTTGGAACTTTGAGCCTGCAGAGAGGGGAAGGGTGGTGTCTGCTTGATAGGGAGGGCGTTTCTTTCTAGAGTGAGGAAAATGTCTTGGAACTGAATAGCAATGCAGCAGGTCAGAGGACCTGGGAATAGGAAGGGTTAAAAGAGACCATCTGTATCAAGAACAGAAATAGGGAAGGTTGATAGATATAGGGATATACAAAACTTCAACCCCAAGAGTGATCAAAGGGGAAAGGATGAGGGAGTAGACAGGTGGCGCCAGGAGATTAGGAGGGCCCCCTTTGGAATAGAGATTCAAATTAAGGATTGAGACTGGGCAAAAGACATTGGGTTCTGAAGACCCAATTCTGACCAATCACAAAAGAGTAGACGGGAAACCACAGGAAGGGATCAAAGCCTACCTCCCAAGAACTTCTATAGTTACTCTCTTTTTATTTATTTATTTTTTCTTTATTGGTGCATTGTAATCATACATCTTGATGGGTTTCAGGATGGTAGAAGTATACATGCACACATTGGTCAATTAGCCCTAACCCCCATTCCCTCCCCCTCCCTCCTTCTCGTGCTCAGCATAGTAGTTGACTTTGATATATTTGTGTATGTAAGTCCTGTGCATTAGGGTGTTCCCCTCTTCCCCCCTCCCATCTCCCTCAGTTAGGTCGGCTTCTTTACTTATCTGAGGTTTTCTCCATCACCTGCCTGTGTCCTCCAGGGGGGCCATGGCTCACCCACCTGTGTCCTCAGTGCTGGGGTGCTCTGGGGTGGGGCCGTGGCTCACCCACCCATGTCCTCAGTGTTGGGGTGCTCTGGGGTGGGACTGTGGCTCACCCACCCATGTCCTCAGTGTTGGGGTGTTCCGGAGTGGGGCTGTGGCTCACCTACCCATGTCCTCAGTGTTGGGGTGTTCCGAAGTGGGGCTGTGGCTCACCCACCCATGTCCTCAGTGTTGGGGTCTTCCGGAGAGGGGCTGTGGCTCACCCGCCTGTGTCCTCAGTACTGGGATGCTCTGGGGAGGGGTCATGGCTCATCCGCCCGCATCCTCAGTGCTGGGGTGCTCCGGAGCAGGGCTACATCATCTTTGTCTCTCCTCCTCACTCTTGCTGTATAAGCAGAGCACGCGGCCTGCTTCTTGTAGCCATCTCTGTTATAGGTGCAGGTCTGGTCCGACTTGAGCTTCATCATAGTCCAGAGTTGACTGCTTTTGGTGATGGTCTGTAGTCGCTGGCCTCACAGGGATCTGCTGCTTCTTTGCTGGAGGTCTTTGGGAGCCGTGGTGCCAGCGTGGCTTCCAAGATGGTGCCACCACCACCGCTCTCCGCTCACCAGGTGAGATGTGTGGAGCTCTTTACAGTCCTCTGCTCTCTCTGAGGCTTCCTATTCCACTGCATTTTGACTGTCATTGTTTTGTTGAGTTTTGACTGCTTTTCTTTCCTTGTCAAGAAGCAGTCTTCCCGCTGGTTGAGTTCTGAGTCTCGGAGCGCCTGAAGCACGCTGTCTCCCTGTATCCCACCATCTTTAATCTTTATAGTTACTCTCTTTCAGGGACCCCTTCTCCGTGTGTGTGTGTGTGTGTGTGTGTGTGTGTGTGTGTGCATGCGCGCGTGCACCATTTTTGTCTTCTATCTTCCCTTGGCTTAAAACAAATCTTTATATCCGATACCTACCCTTCTATAGTCTGTCAATTAATTCTTTAATTTCTCAGACAAGAACCCAATAAGAGGAGGAACAGCGGATCATTTTGGCGCCCCAGATGGAACAATGAGGGAAGGGACCCAATGAAGAAAGAATTTGGTTATAGTAATATATGAAGTACCATTGAATTGTTCACTTTAAATGGCCAATGGTTAATTTTATGTTAGGTGAATTGTCCCAAAACACAACACAACACAACACAACAAAACAAAACAAAACAAAACAATCTCCCCCCCCCCAAAAAAAAAGCAAAGATTATGTATTGCTTCCTTTTTTGGTACTGGGGATTGAACTCAGGGGCATTCTACCTTCAAGCTATACCCCCAGGCCTTTTTATTTTTTGAAACAGTGTCTCCTTAAGTTGTTGAGGTTCTCAGTAAATTGCTGAGGCTGGTCTTGAACCTGCGATCCTCCTGTCTCAGCCTCCCAAGTACTGGGATTGTAGGTATGCACCATCAGGCCCAGAAAAAAGGAAAGAAAAAAAGAAGAGAAACGAAAAGGAAAGGAAAGAAAAGAGGGTGCAATTGCACAATCCAGTGACCCTCACAGTCCTGGCTGCACGTTGGGATCACCAGGCACTGGAGATTCTGATTCCACAGGGAACCTTTCAAAGCTTTTTTGTAGAAAGGTTCTGAACAATTGAATGGGGGGATGTAGCGGTCATGGTTCACTAGATCAACAGAATTCACAGAATGAAGAAAGGAAAAGGGAAAAAAAGATTTATTAGATTAGCTCACAATGTAGTCCTGAATTTCGACTGCACGTGAAGAGTCAGAGGAATCAGCAGCTGGTCGGGTGGTCTAAGAGCCGGAGCCCCAGGATTGAAGCAACCACCAATTCAGTACAGTCCAAGATGTGAAGATAAGGAAGCTCTTCGGAGAAACGATGGTGAAGTTTCAGTTCGAAGGCTGGAGGCTGGGAATCCCAAACGAGAGCAGAAGAACAAGAAGTTCTCCAAGGAAACGGCGAAGTTGGAGACTGACGATCTCAAACGAGGGCAGAAGCGTTCTCCTCAGGAAGAGTCGCAGCTCAGCTCTACGAGGCTTTCTCCTTCTTTTTATCTAAATCCTGCACCTATCAGAACTCTGCTACCCACATTTAGGGCAGGACTTCCGGTTCAATCTGCAGTTACACAACCAAAGTCACATGATCTGGGGTGAGTCAAGTTGACAAACCCGACCAACTATCACAGGGGAAAAGGGTGGTACTGGAGAATGAAGTTGACCAAATTGTGTTATGTGCATGTACTAATGTGTCACAATGGATCCTACTATTATGCATAATTACAATGTACCAACAAAAATTAATTAAGAAAGAATGATCAGATGACCTCTACATTCCTGCCAACTCTATGCTTCCCTGTTTGGTGTGGATTTAAGTCAGCCCGTCCCTTTTCCCACAGTGTTTTTAATCTTTGCTAATCGTGGAGGGGAAGCCCTTTGTTTCCTGTGGGAGGTATCACAGGTGTGGTCTGCTAGGAAAGGTAGCTGGTGGTGTGGACTGAAAGGGGAAGGAGGGTTTCTAGGTTCCTTTCAACTCAGCTCTGCCCCAGCCTCACGCAATCCAGGCTCTTCCAGCTGCAGGAGAATGCTTCTCACAGCAGAGCGCTTGGGCTCAGCATATTTAATCCTTAAAATGATAACGTACGGCATTAAGCATTTAAAGGCATTCAGACTTAAATGGATTCAATTCAATCCACATACTTATGCCGAGGCTCTGTGGCATGCCAGCTGTTTTGTGAGATGCTGATAAAGAGGAGAGGAGCCAGGATGGCTCGGAACGCAGTTCAGGAGCTCACTGTTGCATTGTGGAAGACAGAAGGCTGTAAAGGAAACCCGGGTGCTCCTGACAGCTGTCACCCAGGATCCACAAGCTACTGCCCGCTGGGCCCTCGATATGAGCCATCTCCTTCTGAGAGAGTAACTGCTTGATTCCTATTTTATAGAGAGGAAACTGAGTCATGGCAGGTTTGGCCACCTGCTCTGAGTTATAGCATGGAGAAGCAGTTGTGCAGGAGCTCAGCTCCTGACTACCCCATTTTACTGCTTGTGTTTCTAGGTCCACTCTGACCTCATTCCGGGGAAAATATGAGCAAAAGGAGGGTGGATTTATCTTAGAAGAGAACGATTTTTGCTTTGTTTGCCATAGAACTGCGTAGAGCTGCATCTCCAACGTGGTAATATGGGCCACGTGGCTCCCTAACTTTTAATTAATTACAATGAAGTAGAATTAAAAAATTAAATTTCTGAGTCACACCAGCCACATTTCCGGTGTGCAGTGGCCACATGTGGTCGGTGGCCACTCCATGGGACCATGCAAGACATTTCCATCACTCCAGGAAGTTCTGCTGACCCTCTTGTGCCCAACCCTAGGTTTCCAGTGGGTCGGAGCTCAACTTCCTGTTTGTTCTTGACGGAGGTGGTAACGGCCATATAATGGCATCTTGTATTCACAGAGGTGTCTGCTGTCACTGTGGTCTTTTCATAGTTCCCCACGTTTATCACTATTGCACTTGTCACCATGTGTATTAGTCTTTTCATTGCTGCTGTAACAAATTAGCACACACCTGTTGGCGTAAAACACAAATCTATTTATTTATTTATTTAAAAATTTTTTTTTTGCGGTAGTAGGGATTGAGCCCAGGGGCATTCTACCTCCGAGCTATACCCCCAGCCCTATTTTTTTTTCTGATTGCTAATGATGAACTTTTCCCATGCATTTATTGGCCATTTGTATTTCTTCTTTTTTATTTATTTGTTTATTTTTTTTATTTGTGCATTGTAATCAGACATCTTGATGGGTTTCAGGATGGTAGAAGTATACATGCACACATCGGTCAATTACCCCTCCCCCAATTCCCACCCCCAATCCCTCCCCCTCCTTCTTTCTCGTGCTCAGCATAGTAGTTGACTTTGATATATTTGTGTATGTACGTCCTGTGCATTAGGGTGTTTCCCTCTTCCCCCTCTCATCTCCCTCAGTTATGTCGCCTTCTTTACTCATCTGGGGTTTTCTCCATCATCCCCCCCCCCATGTCCTCCAGGGGGGCTGTGACTCAGTGCTGGGGCTCAGCCCTATTTTTTATTCTCTATTCTGAAACAGAGTCTCACTAAGTTGCAGAGGGCTTCACTAAGTAGCTGAGGAACCCGGATCCTCCGGTCTCAGCCTCCCAAGTACTGGGATTACAAGAGTGTGCCACCACACCCAGCTAAAACACAAATTTATTACTCACATTTCTGGGGATCAGCAGTCTGAAAAGGGGGCTAATGTGGAGGGGTGGGCAGGGCTGCATTCCTTTCTGGAGGCTCTTGAGAACCCACCTCCTGCCTTTTCTACCTTCTAGAAGCCCCCCACATTCCTGGGCTCATGGCCCCTTCCTCCGTCCTCAAGGCCAGCAGTGGGCAGAGAGGACTTTCTCACATCACATCGCCTGACCTCCTTTCCTGCATCCCTCTTCCACAATGAGGGGCCCTTGTGATTCTATCAGGCACACCTCAACAGTCCAGAACAATATCCATTTTTTTGGCAGTACTGGGGATTGAACCCAGGGGCATTCTACCTCCGAGCGACACCCACGGCTCTATTTTTTTATTCTTTATTTTGAAACAGGGTCTCACTAAGTTGCAGAGGGCCTCACTAAGTAGCTGAGGCTGGCCACGAACCTGCGATTCTCCGGTCTCAGCCTCCCAAGTACTGGGATTACAAGCATGCACCAACACACCATGCCCAGCTAATATCCATTTTTTAAGGTCGGCTGATTTGCAACCTGAATTCCATCTTAATTTGCCAGATGATGGAGCATTTTCAAGGTTCTGGGAATTATGAGCTGGACACCTTTGGGAGGTCATGATCCTGCCTACCACACTGTCAAATGTTTTAGGGGAAAGCGTGTCTGGCAGAGGAGATGCTATCTGAGGGTGGAGGATGTGTGGCAGGTGAGAGGCCAAGCTTTGTGATTTGAAAACCCAGGGAGGGAGGTGATAAAGAGGAGGAACTTTCTGAAGTCAGACTGCCTGGCTTTGAGACATGGATAGTGACTTTTGGACAGACATCTCTTAGCCTCGGTTGACATTTTCACCCGTAAATGGAGAAAATGCGGGATGCCCTTCTTCCCCCAGCAGAGCCAAGGAGAGAATTAGAAAAGAGATTGCATGTGAAGTCTTGGCAGATAGTGAACCCTCAAATGTCAGTTACCGTTTGGAAGCTAAAAATGCCTTCACATCGCCGTGTGTGAACGTGTTCTAAGCGTGAAACAGCTCCACCTCCCACTGGTGTCAAGAAACATTCGGTTCCCCACCCCTGTGTGCTCTGGCCCTCAGCGCTGGGTGGTTGTGGCAGGGTGCTGGGTGACCCCTGGCCTCTCCTGCTGTGTGCTTACACTTGGGGACTTGAGGGCCCAGGACGTACTGTGCTTCTACAAACGTAGTAGGAATGCTTCTGCCACCTTGTGTGCAGTGAAATCAGCTTGTGCTGGTGTACTTCAGGAAATTTCTGGAAGTCCTAGGTTACAAGGGAATCTATCTGGACTATTCTAATGGTGCTTGTGTTCTCTCTATAGGAGTCTGCTGAAATACTCATCCCCCTTTAAACGACCTGGAGACAGAAGTTTCACTATATTTTATTTTTTGCAGTACTGGGGATTGAACCCAGGGGCATTCTACCTCCAAGCTACACCCCCAGCCCCATTTTTTGTTCTTTATTTTGAAACAGGGTGTCACTAAGTAGCTGAGGCTGGCCGCAAACCTGTGATCCTCCTGTCTCAGCCTCCCAAGTACTGGGATTACAAGCGTGTCCCACCACGCCTGGCTCACTATATTTTAAATAAATAATGTTTGCATAGGTAATCCATGCATATGGTTCAAATAAAAAGTTAAAAAAAAAATTTGATAGGGCCTACAGCCATGCCCTCAGAGCTCACTATTGGTAGTAGTTTCTTGGGCGTCCCTCTAGATCTTAGGCACTTTCATTCTATGCACTTCTGTTCTCTCTATCCCTCTCCTCCCATCTCTGAACCAATGGAAGCACAGTATATTCACTATTCTCTATCTGCCCTGCCCTTTCCTCTCGCTCATGCCAATTTTGGAAGATTTCGATGACTTTTCTAAAAAGAGGAGTATATCTTATCAATCATGTATTTATAGCTTTTAGGTAATCTCCACTGCTTCATATTATAAGCAATGCTATGAATGTGTGTATTTGCGTGTGTGTGTGTTTGTTTGTGTGTGTGTTGTGTGTGTGTGTGTGTGTGTGTGTGTGTGTGTGTGTGTTACTGGGAGTTGAGTCCAGGGACATTTTTCCACTGAGCTACACCCCTAGCTCTATTTATTTTGAAACAGGGTCTCACTAAGTTACCATGCTCTGGCCTTGAATCTGCTATCCTCCTGTCTCAGCCTCCCAAGTACCGGTGTGTGCCACCATGCCCGGCTTTCAAATAACCTTCATACATACAGCATTTCACACAAGTTTGTGTATGAACGGAGGGTAACTATTTACAGCAGAATTTATGGGTCATGCAGTATGCATTTTTAACGTTAAAAGTTTGTGCCAAACTGCTCTTCAAAGATGTTTACCCATTTATCATCTCCCGAGCAATTAGGAGCTCGACTGTTTCCCCACAATCTCAATGCCACAATTTGTTATCAAACATGTTGATTTTTTGCCAATTAGAAGCTAAAAATACGTTGCTAAAGTTTTCATTTGCATTTATCTTATAATTAGTGTGGGTGAGCATATTTTTTATATGTTTAAGAGCCACTTATATATTCTTTTTTTTTTTTTTAGTACTGGGGATGGAACCCAGGACCTTGTGTATGCTAGGCAAGCACTCTACCACTGAACTACAACCCCATCCCCTATATTTTCTTCTTAACAGAAGGAAACTTGATTAATTTTTCTATTCAGTTGTTTGTCTTGTTTTAAAACTGATTTATAGAATTAATTTATTTTAAGGGAATGACCATTTCTACTGGTTCACGCAAATATTTCCCCCAGTTTTTTGTATCTTTTTAAGACCTCTGTGTGCGTGTGTGTGTGTGTGTGTGTGTGTGTGTGTTGGTACTAGGAATTGAACACAGGGGCATTCTACCCCCAAGCTACACCTCCAGCCCTTTCTCTTTTTTATTTTGAACAGGGTCTTGTTAAGTTGCTGAGGCTGACCTTGAACCCACGATCCTCCTTTCTCAGTCTCTCAAGCACTGGGATTACAGACCTGCACCATCACATTAAGACTATTGTTTTTAAAGGCAGAAACTGCTTATTTTATTTGTTCAAATACACTGCTCATATATGGATTATGAATTTTAATAGTCCTTAATGTTTTCTCTTCATCAAGATTTTAGAAAAAAAATTCCTACCCTTTCTTTTAGTATTTAATGGCTCCATTATTTTATGTTTAAATCTTCAATCCATCTGGAATTTGTTTGACTGCAAGGTGTGAAATAAGGATTCGACTTCATATTTCTCCAGATGGCTTCCCAGTTGTTAACCATTTATGGAGTAATCTGTCTTTTCCCCCACTGATATGCATACAATGCTGTGTATTGTTAATATCCTGTATTCTGTTCTGTTATTCTCCACCCTTTGAGACACCTTGCTTGGTCTTTGGAGATCTCTAGTGCTTTTGTCCCAAGTCCTCCGAAACACGAGGATGGCAGCTCTGCTCAGATGACAGAATTCTAGACTTTGCTGGTGGCTCATACTGAGGAGCGAACCCATGCTTGAGACGGTGATTAATTGGAAAGAAGGGTACGGGGGTGAGGGAATTCCTCCCTACCATTAGGCACAATCATCTTCTCCCTCCAGATTCAGAGTTTTCAGATTGCTACACTGGAGAGTCGGAGAGAAAATTGTGTTGACCTCCTGTCTTGTAGAGACAGATGACGATCATAATGATAATATTGGTGATGATGAACTACTGGTCTGGTGGTGCTGGGCAGTTTAAATGGGTTGTTTCATTGATCCTTATACCAACTGATAAATCAGCATCTTCATTCCCATAGTGAACTAGAGGGAAGTGGAAATGATAGGAGAGAGAGAAGGGATTTGGAGTCGGATATAACTGACTTCCAATCTAGGACACTTATCACAGGGTCTTTGGCAGAATACAGCCAGGAAATCACACTTCCTTCATTAATGCATTCTGTAATCATCTTGGAGCACTTGGTCATTATTCATAGGAGTCAGGAAGTCATGCATATTCAGGGACAGGCAGGAAGCATGAGTGTAGGAAGTTGCCCAGATGGGATATAACAGGAAGTGGTGAAGACAGTGGTGAATGACAGGGTGCACTTCATGTCAAAAGGAGACCCCGTCCCCTAGCCCAGCCCATTTTTGCTGTGGAATAAGATGAGCCCAGAAAAACCTAATCTTAAGACTTGTACATCTGGATTTTTATGTGTAGCCTCCTAATTTTTCCATGTCAACAAATTATATATCTTGTTCTTTAAAACTTGATACTTAATTCTAAAAATTCCTTACAGACAGTGCATTTAAAAACTAGATACCTAATCAATTAAACATACCCCAACAATGGGAAGAACTGAATTACTGCTGCACACACAAGGCACGGATGGATCTTAGAGCCATGTGTTGAGCAGAAGGTGCCAGTCACCAAAGAGGACCTATGGCATGCATCCATTTATTTGAAATTCAAGAACAAGCAAAATGAACCCAGGACGTGGGCAGAGAGAAACTGGGCAGAAAGTGGGGGCACTTTCAGGGAGACGGTAACATTCTCCAGCATGAAAGCGTTTTTGGATTGTATCGATACATGCATTTGTCAAAACTCCACGAATCTACACTCAAAACACATGTATTTTAATCTATGTAAATTGTATACCAAAAAAGAAATCTGTAAACAGATATCGAAGTCTAGTCAATGAAACTCATGCTGAAATATCTAGGAGGATGTCTACCCAGTCTGCAATTTGCTTTGGAACGAACCACAGCCAAGGCAGATTGATGGATGGCCAGAGGGAGGGGAAGATGGATAGATTGGTAATCCATCAAGTTCAGGAAAATGCTAATGAATCGATGTTGCTGTGTCTTTAAAATTTCTCATAATAAAATGTTGGGGTAATATTTGCCAAACAGAAACTGAACTTAGGTATGAGCTCAGGGCGCGCGCGCGCGCACACACACACACACACACATACACACACACACACACCCTATGAGCTAGGTCTCACTCGTGGGCACCGATTACTAATAGTTCTTGACTTTTGCACTGTGCCTTAATACTTCCCTGCCACCCCATGACTCAGAGCATCCGAGCAAGTTGATTATAAAGGTGCCGCTCCCACAGCTCCCAGCTCTCTGCTTCTCATTTGCCTCGTGCGGGGGGCTTGATGGATCTGGCCCGGCTCCCTGCATGCAGGTATGAGGAAATCCATCACCTGATGACATCATTAACATTTCTCCAGCGCGATCTGTCTGAGATGAGAGAGCAGCCTGGCCTCCTCCTCATTCATCAAGGGGAAAGAGGAAAACTATTTTGGCGATGCAGCTCCTTGTCCTCTTCTGCCGATCCATCTTGCTGCATCCACACTCTCTTCCCACGTGGCATTTGAATTCGGTGGGGTGGGGGAGGAGGATAGCACAGAGCAGTCCCTTCCTTAGAGAATGGGCTGTATGAAGAATGACTGTTGGCTACAGTGCTGGTACCTGCGGCTGCGGAGCACGGTAACCTTCACTTAGTAGCAGCATTTCCCAGCTCCTGTCTGTGTGTGTCTGTGCTCAGCTCTCACCAGGTGCCCGTGGCTGTGTTTGGGGGAGATAGAGAATGTGACCAAGCAGTGTCCGAGGCCCAGAGGGACCACCGGAACCACAGGGGGAAGGGAATAGGGAGAATCGTTTCCCCTCCAAACGCAACTTCTAAAAGCAGCACCTCGTCAATAATTTAAAAAGGCAATTTATTATCTTCATAATTGTTAAGACTATGATGCATACAAATTAGAGGAAACAAGGATCAGTTTTGTAAATATGGGATTGACGTACCAGAGGTCAAACCTGGAGATGTTTTGAGATTGCTGCCCAAGACAGCACCATTTTATGTTTTTTTTTTTTTTTTTTTTTTTTGCAGTACTGGGGATTGAATACAGGGGCATTCTACCTTCAAGCTACACTCCCAGCCTTATTTTTTATTCTTTATTTTGAAACAGGGTCTCACTAAGTTGCAGAGGGCCTCACTAAGTAGCTGAGGCTGGCTGGGAACCCAGATCCTCTTGTCTCAGCCTCCCAAGTACTGGGATTACAAGCGTGCACCACCATGCCTGGCTCCCATTTTATGTATTATTCCTTTTATTTTATGCTAGCTGAATTATTTGTTGGAATATTCACCCCCCCCCAGGAAAAGAATGCTTCCTTCCCCCAATGAGTTAATGAGTGGATACTTTCGACTTGCTTAGGCCAATGAAATGTGAGCAGAACCCACAAGAGTCACTTCCAAGCAGAAGATTTAAGAACCATTTCTCTTTTCTATCTGCCAAAGTGATACCTGAGACTGTGGCTACTCCAGCAGCCCAGGTCCAGAGAGAAGAGAAGTGGAACACAGACACAGTTGACCCAGACAGACATGCAGTAGCAGCAAGAAAGTGATTTGTTATTGTTAAGCCACTGAGCTGTAGAAGGTCATTTGTTACTGCAGCATCACCTGGCTTATCCTAACTGATACACTCCCTGGATAGCAAAGGAGCCCTCCTGTCCAAGTCCCTCTGACACCATCCTCTTGCCATGAAACCTTCTCCATAAAACTTCTAGATCTGAAAGAATGAGTAGAAAATATTCTGGATAAAGATAAAGTTAAGACAATTTAGGTATAATTATGTGAGAGGAGTGTGGTTGCCATGGGGAGAAGGCGTGTAGGCTGGGAGAAATATGGTGTGGCCGTTGGGTATGAGGACGGTGGGCAATATAGATCAGGGGTCTAGAATTGAGTAGGCTGAGCCCGAGTCCTGGACTAGCCCTTGGCCTCTGTGGTCCTCCCTCCACCCCTGCCAGAAGAGTGATGTGGAAGGAGGTCAGCTGTCAAACCTCCCATCAGGGTGTGGCTGTTCATTTCCTTCTCTTCCTCCTCCCCCTCTTCTTCTTTGGCTCAGAGAATGGTAGAGAGGGTGGGCGATTGTGCATGCACCTGAACAAGATGGTGTGCCTGGGGACTGACAGGGCTGCAGTCTACTATAAGAGGAGTCTTGGCTTAAAGTTTTCCTGGAAGCACAGTTGGATGGCAGCTTTGCCATTTACTGGCTCTTTTTTTTTTTTGGTACTGGGGATTGAACCCGGGGGTATTCTACCTCTGAGCTACACTCATAGCTCTTTTTATTTTCAGACAGTCTTGCTAACTTGCTGAGGGTCTCGCTAAGTTGCTGCAGCTGGCCTCGAACCTGTGATCCTTTTGTCTCAGCCTTCCAAGTACTGTAGTTTTTACTAGTGCTCTTAATCTTCTTTGGACCATGGGCCAAAGGGAAGTTGGGTGAAAACACAGAATTTGCCTAAATTTTTTTTTGTTTAAATTCAACAAAAATAAAATGCTTTATGAATTTAATTATTTTCATGAATTTAATTATTTTTAATGTATTTTTATTATTAAATTCATAATAAAAAAAGGATAACAAAGGGAACCAAGTTTGTTCTTGGCAAAGTAGTAAAAATTACAAATTCGTGATCTAGTAATACACATTCTTTTTTTTAATGGTGCATGGAATCACTTGTTTTCTTGCCAGGGCTAATACCATCAGTAAGTTTTATTAAGCATGGATAACACTTTACGGTGTCCCCAGCCATGGTGATGTGACTGTCTGTGGTTTCTTCTGGTGACAAAGTCATAGTAGGGTGAGTATCACTTTGTCTAGATACCTACATTCGATGAAAGGAAATCTAAACTTTCAAACTTTTAGTTAGAGGGTATCAAATGTCTCCCACTGAAGTTCATGGGCTCCCTAGATTCTATCCAGGACTTTTTGAGGGTCTGTCGACCCCAGGTGAAGAACCCCAGAACCAGATGTTTTTTTCTTTTTTTTTTTGCGGTACTGAGGATTGAACTCAGGGGCATTCTACCTCTGAGCTATACCTCCAGCCCTATTTTTTTTTCTTTATTTTGAAACAGGATCTCACTAAGTTGCAGAGGCCTCACTAAGTAGCTGAGGCTGGCCACGAACCTGCGATCCTCCTGTCTCAGCCTCCCAAGTACTGGGATTACAAGTGTTTTTTTTTTTTCTTGAGGGAAGCACATCCCTTCTCTGAGCCTTAGTGTCCTCATCTGGAAAATGGACACATTGCCCTTGAGATTCTTTGTTTTTTTTGTGGTACTGGGGGTGGAACTCAGGGGCCTTCTACCTCCGGGCTATACCCCCAGCCCTATTTTATTTTTTATTTGGAAATAGGGTCTCACTAAGTTGCAGAGGGCCTCACTAAGTTGCTGAGGCTGTCCTCGAACCTATGATCCTCCTGTCTCAGCCCCCTCCACGTACTGGAATTACAGGCATGTGCCACCACGCCCGGCTGTGCCCTTGAGATTCTAAGTGTGGGATTCAGTGATCTTAAGGTGAGCAGCCTCGTGGGCCTTCACCGGCTGCACAATGGGTTTCAGGGGTTAGAACCAGGTAGAGAAATGAGCACATCTCTCATCCCCAAATCCCATGAAATGGCAAGAGAGAGGGAGAGGGGGCAGAGGACAGGAATGAGAATATATAAACCAACAGACTGGAAAACAAGACCGAGTGTCATCAACAAACCAGGATTCTTCAGGTATTCCCGAGAGATTGAAACCAGATCGATCATGCACTTGGAGAAAGAGTCACTGGAATCCGTGACCTGAAACATAATAGAAGAAGAGTGGAAGGGGATTTGGGAAGGGAAGTGGGGAGGTGAATGGGGAGATTTGATGAAGGAAACCATTCAAATAATGCTGTGTTCATATATGAAGTTATCAATGCCAATTTTAATATTATGTATGGGGAGGGAGAGGGAGTGAGATGGGCCCTGGAGGGGAAGACACAACAAATGCTGTGTGCGTATATGTTTCTATCACTCTGAACCTCATTACTATGTATAATTACAGTGCACCAATAAAAAATACCCAGACTGGGCCGGGTGTGGTGGCACACACTTGTAATCCCAGTACTTGGGAGGCTGAGACAGGAGGATCTCAGGTTCGTGGCCAGCCTCAGCTACTTAGTGAAGCCCTCCTCAACTTAGTGAGACCCTGTTTCAAAATAAAGAATAAAAAACCCCAAAGCATCAAAAAAAAGAAGAATATATAACTTTAAGGAGCTCTTACATTGTGTTCTTGTATTATCTAATATAATTCTCATAATGATCCTAAGATGTGGATTTTGCTATTGTCTCTTTTATGGATGGAGAAACTGAGTCTTAGTGAGTTAATGTATTTTGTCCCACATCGCCATTGGACAAACAGAGAGCGATAGGCAAGATGGTCAGGATGCCAGGTTCAGAAGTCCATGGTCTTGTCCACTGCAATCTCCCCCCGATCTTCAATTGCTGCATTTGGTTCAGATACAGGAAGATACTTGTTTTTATTCTTTCTTAAAGTCCTGCTAGAATCTACAGGCTTAAGAAACCAGCATTTGAACAGTTCCGACACCACTTCTGGGTTTGGAAAAGCTTAAGGTACATCATGGAAAGGGGGCGGTGAGGCCCTCGTCCGGCCCCCTCCAGGCTATCAGAGCACACAGGAGCTTTCTGGCTCTGAGGGCTGTTGGGAAAACCCACCCTCAGCTGTTTGGGAATATCTGTACCCATACATAATTACCTCACTGTTTCTCTGCAGCTCCTCTCTGAACACCATTTGCCCTAAAAATACACTTTGACATTCTGCACAAACATTGAAGAGACATTTATTTGGCCCTGACCTTTGTATGGTTCCTGCTAAAAGAGATTCGGTGACACACAAATGGGACTGAATTATTTATAGGTCCAAGGGGAAATCAAAGTTGCTTTTATTCCTATTGAAAGTGTATCAGAAGGCGAAAGATGCCAAATTAGTTTTGACTCCGCACAGAGAGACTCTAGCTAGACTCAGGGTGCTTATTAAAGTCAGGGTTGCCCTCTATGTCCGGATCTCTGGAAATCTCCATAAACTAGGGCTATTGTTCCTTTTGGATACCTTGCGAGGGGGCAGGGGTGTACCCTCTTCCTGACATGGAAATTACCAGGACGGAAGACAAAGGAACACTCAGGAGGTCGTTCCTTTACGGATTTGTTTATTATGTCACCTGACACCAATTGAATATCTCCTTGACACTGGGGACTGGGAGGGAAGAAACAAATGTATTAAGTAATTTTTTTCCCCCAAAGATTCAACAAATATTTACTTGGCATCTTCTCTCAGCAGGTTCTGTTTCAGACACTGGGATGTATATGTAATAAGATGGAAGAGGTCTTGCTTTCATGACTAAGGTATGGTGCCTGTGATCAGTGAATTTAGCATAATGAGCATCTAAGAGTCGTCACCACCATTATCATCTATGCTTGTTAAACACTCACCATTGGCCAGGCCCTGTCTTATGTGCTGTATGTGTATTAACTCAACTAATTATGATTAGCACTCAATGAGAGAAGAATGACTATTATGGTCACCACTGCATGGTTAAGGACAGTGAGACCCAGAGTCTAAGTAACTCAGAATTAATTCTTGGCAGTTGTGAGTCTGGGATGTTAACTCCAGCAGCCAGAATACCACGCAGCCATGACTATGGTCTGTCTGAAGGTTGCAGGACGCAGAGGCACAAGTAAGTCAGGGAAGGGTGTCTGAACTGAGTTTTCAAAGATGAGCAGAAGTTTCCCCAATGGGAGACAGGAAGGACGAGCCATTCAACTCTGAGCTTCATTTCCTCATCTATGACATATGGTTCTTAAGAGGTGTGATAGTTAATCTAATTTGTCAACTTGACCGAATCATGACACACCCAAGATCATGTGACTTTGGGTGTGTAACAGCAGATTAAACAGAAAGTTCTGCCCTAAATGTAGGCAGCAGGGTTCTGATAGGTGCAGGATTTAGATAAAAGAAGGAGAAAGCTGCGTAGAGGGATGCGCGACTCTTTCCAGAGAAAACGCATCTGCTCTCGTCTGAGATTGTTGGCCTCCAACTTCGCCGTTTCTCTGAAGAGCTTCTTGATCTTCTGCTCTTGTCTGAGATTGTTGGCATCCAGCCCTTTGAACTGAAACTTCACCATTGTTTTTCCGAAGAGCTCTTAGACCGCTCGACCAGCTACTGGTTCCTCTGACTCTCCACGTGCAGTCAGAACTTGGGACTACATTGTAAGCTGATCTGATAAATCCCTTTTTCCATATACTCATTCTGTGAATTCTGTTAGTCTAGTGAACCCTGACCAATACAAGAGGAATGGATGAAGCTGGGCATGGTAGCACATGCCTGCAATCCCAGTACTTGGGAGGCTGAGACTGGAGGATCGCAGGTTTAAGATGTGCCTCAGCAACTGTTCCTGTCAGTATTCTTACAGCTGTAATCTAAATGATTGGCCATGTAACTTAGAGGAAAGAAGATTTATTTTCTTATGCATTTGGATTCAGTCCATGTGAGGCCGGGGACCGTGGATCTCAGAGCATGGCGGCAGGAGGTGGAGAGAGGGAGAGCACATGGGCTGTGCTCCTCACATCATGGAGGCTGGAAGCAAGAGAGAGAGAGAGAGAGCAGGGGGAGGAGGAACCAAATACAATCCCTAAGGCTGTACCCCCAGGGACCACCTCCTCTAGCCATACCCTACTGGCCTACCAGGTACCACCCAGGTAAACCCATTACAATGGATTTATTCACTGCAGGGATTACAACCCTCATGACTTCACTATATCAACCCTGACTATTCATAAATGAGCTCTGTAGGGGACATTTTATATAGTTATAACATCAACTTAGTGAGGTCTTCAGCAACTTAGTGAGACCCTGTTTCAAAATAAAAAATAAAACAGGGCTGGAGTGTAGCTCAGAGGCAGAATTCCTCTGGGTTCAACCCCGAGTGCAACAAAAAAGAAAAAAAAAAGAGGAATGAATTTGAAATCATAGGTGTAATGTCTTCCTTGAGGCACCTGAGGATGGAGGTTCGGTAATGTGTCTCTTTTCCTCTCTCTCTTCCTTCTTGCTGCATTCAGAGCATTTTCAATCTCAACCTGAGGTATCCATTGTTTCAGACTTCAGGGTTGCCAGGCATATTATGATTATACTTTTCTACGTGAACTATAGTGAGGATGGATGTAATAGGAAAGAAAAGGCATTCAATCAATTTTAATTGTTTATTTCTCCAGTATGTGCAGGATGGGGTAGAATTTACCCTGGAACTAAATTCCTGAGGCCTCTGTCCATTTCAGGGGGCCTATAAATGTGGATGGACGTGTGCATCACCCTCATCCCATCCATGTGTGCCTTCAGGATCACCAGCCAGGTTTATGACTCTGGGCTAATTCTGTCTGACACCAAGTTTGGGCCTTATTCCAGACAGCTATTTGGTGAACACAAATCAGAGCATTTGTAGTTTCCTCTTAGGGAAGAATACTGCCTTTCCAGTCATTTTAATTTATAAACAAGAACTTCATGGGGAGGAAGGGGCTTCAGAGAAGGCCAGGGAGAGGTTTCATGGGAGGGAGGCCATGTTTGCATTGACTTTAAGCGTCAGTTTAGAGCAGGCTTGGAGTCCTGAAGCTGGGGCTCCATGGCCTGGGAAAGCAGCGATATGAAGGGAAGGTAGCGTACATCCTTTCTCCCAGAGGAGGAAGAGAATCCATGTTTGTGTGAGTGTGGGGCACCTGCTGGGATGACATGCCATCAGGTTACTGCTCCTGACACCCAGAGGTAAGTTCCCGACCTCTAAAGTTGTAGGCAGAAGGGATTTATCTAGAGTGTCTGTGGGACTGGGGGTATAAAAATCATGCTTGTTTATGTTGGGGGTGTAGCTCAGTGGTAGAATGCCCCTGAGTTTAATCCCCGGTACTGCAGAACACAACACAACACAACAAAACAACAACAACAACAACAACAACAACAACAACAAAATCATGCTTGTTTATGTTGGGGGTGTAGCTCAGTGGTAGAATGCCCCTGAGTTTAATCCCCATACTGCAGAACAGAACACAACACAACACAATACAACAAAACAACAACAACAACAACAAAAAATCATGCTTGTTTATGTTGGGGGTGTAGCTCAGTGGTAATCCCCGGTTTAATCCCCAGTACTGCAGAACACAACACAACAACACAACAACAACAAAACAAACAACAACAAAAATCCTGCTTGTTTTACCATTTCTTTCTGCTTAAGGGCCAGGACGTGGAATCTTTGTGGGCGAAGGTGCTTTTCTGGGGAGTGAGGGAGGGAGTTATAGAAGGGGAGAAGGTTATTTTAGTGCCTCTGATCCTGATGAAACCAGGATACCAGAAACTTTACACTGGGATAAGGGATAATGACAGACAGGATTTTGGAATTCCTGTTGTGCCTATTTCTCTATGGTTGACATTCCCCATCTTCTTTTCCCTACTGATTAGTAGTGAAACCCCTACACTTTTTGAGATCGCTGGACACCCTAGCAAGCAGCGAGGTTCCAGTGGAAAACGTCATTAGCAAGGGAGATAGGCACGGAGCAGCAGCAGTTCTAAAGTAACGTAAAAGTGACAGGCACCACGCTGGGGCAAGAAGCACTTTCTTGCCACAGGAGCCCCGGCATAGTTTCTGGTGCATGATGGGAATCCAAGCAATACTTTTTGAAGGAATGATGAGAACAGAGCTCTGGGATGATCGCGATAACCTCAGCGAATGAGGTTTTCTTGAATTCTGAGCACATCCTAGGAATTATGAAAACTGCTTAATTGCCAGCCGCCTTATGAAGGAGCGTTGTCGCTCCTATTTTACAGATGTTGAAACTGGGAGTGAGGGTTGTCCCAGGACACCACCAAGGCCGTGGAGCTGGAAAATGTGCTGTGTTTCCAACTGTGGTTGGTATGGTTCCAGAGTTGTGCTGTATACTACCAGCCTGCAATGTGGAAGAGGGAGACCAGACACACGGCATAGAAGTATAAGAATACAGGTAATAATATTTGGAGGAAAGTGAAAACCTCAGAAGCTGCTGTTACCTTTGAACCCAAATGAGAACAGTGGAAGGACTGAAGGAGGTGTGGAGGGCTGGGTGGATGTGGACCGAGGAAAGGCAACTGCTGGTGAAAAACACTGGGGAATATCTATTGATTGGATGTATGTCCTCGATTAAGTGTTTAATAAGAAACGCGTCCAATAGGCCAGGCTGTGGGGACTAGAATGGTGACCAGGATCCAGCGCCTGCCCCCACAGAGCTCCAGGTGTGGAGAAGGGCCCTTCAAGCCGTCATAGCCCAGGATGACAAGAGCAACGCTAGAGGGGAGCCGGGGGTTGGAACCCGAGGGCAGAAACTTAAGCATGGCGAAGGAGGAAGTGTGCGGGACATGACGCTGAACTAGGGCATGAGAGTAGAACGTTCCAGGCGGAGGGAACAGCTCGTGCAAGTGACACAGGAGTTCAAGGAGCTGGGAGAAGTTTGAGGGGAGCAAAAGGGTGAGCCAGGAGTTGCACCAATGCACTAAAGGGGCAGAGGTACGAGGCTCTTTCTTTTATTTATTTATTTATTTATTTATTTATTTATTTATTTTTGCAATACTGGGGATTGAAACCAGGGGCATTCTACCTCCGAGCTACACCCCCAGCCCTATTTTTTATTCTTTATCTTGAAACAGAGTCTCACTAAGTTGCAGAGGGAGGGCCTCACTAAGTAGCTGAGGCTGGCCGTGAACCTGGATCCTCTGGTCTCAGCCTCTCAACTACTGGGATTACAAGATTGCGCCACCATGCCCGGCACCTGTTTTTTATTCTTTATTTTGAAACAGAGTCTCACTAAGTTGCGGAAGGCCTCTCTAAGTAGCTGAGGCTCGCCACCAACCTGGATCCTCCGGTCTTGGCCTTCCAGGTACTGGGATTACAAGCGTGCGTCACCACGCCCGGCTTACAAGGCTGTTTCTATGTGGCATTTGGTGTGCGTTTTGGAGGGAACGCGTTTGCACAAGACTGTCTCAGTTGGAGAAATGAGACTGTTTCAAACAGGGGTGGCACCAGGACCATGTCAAGATACAGAACAGTGTTAGAAAAAGGGCAGTCCCCCCGCCCCGCTGCTTCCCCAACCCTTGATCTTGAGTTTGTACGGTTGGTTGGATGCTTTGGTTTTCTCTTTGCCTTCTTAATGGTGGGATTATAACAATTTTTGCCCCTAGTTGGGGATTTAGTTGGGACCACAACGTCTTGCTTTATATCACACACATAGCTTTGCAGATTCTTGCTAGTAAGCTCCAGTGGAAGTTGGCATTCTCAACCTGGGGCGTGCTCAGCTTCCCCGTCCTGTCCTGCTCACCATCCCACCTGTAGAGGGGCCCAGAGGACTCCTGCCAGCTTGTTGGCAGAATAAAAGAGATCCAGAGGATGTTGAAGTCCCTTTCCTTCCTGGGGAGTCTCTGTACAGGCTCTCTAGACCTTTCCCAGGCCTTGGTTGCCCAATATTACTGTCTTCGACTTGACTAACCTTCGGTTGAATTTCTTACTGACCTTTTCAGGCACGTGTATTTCTAATTCTAAGAAAATCACTTTTGTGAAGGTCTGAGAAGAAGGAACTGATAGTGGGCCCTAGCACTCTTTCTATACACACTAAAGAACTTAAGAAGATAATTCTGAAGAAGGTAATTCTTACTTGACAAGAGAGGAAAAGGGATCTTAGAATTCATGCAAAATGCTGCAAAGCTCTGAAAACTCTCTCTCAAAAAAAAAAATCACCCATTTTATGAACACCAACAAATAGCCTTGGATCTTGCCACCCAAGGCATTTTTTTCCCCTTCAGTGTTGAATTAATTTTTCTTTGTCTCTTCAGGGCAAACCTATCTACCACTTTCTAAGAAAGTCGATGATGAGGTTGGGACCACTTTTCAGATCACAAGATGCCTATTTCAAGATGAATAAAAATCAGTTAGTCCAGAGTCAAGATTACTGACATTGTCTGAAGTGCTGTCTTTTGATTGTCACAGCTTCCCCAAGCTGTTCAGGAGATCAAGTGTGGGGACCAGGGCCGACTTCAAGGAGACACCTCATTGAGAACATCAAGGAAACATCTGGCTGTGTTTGGAGATCACCTTCTAAAAATACCTCCATATGCCGAGGCCAGTCACCCATGTTGGGGACTCGTCAGACTTGTCTTCATTAACAGCCCAGCTTGACAGGTGCGCATGACGACTCCTGCAGGTCTAGAGCCTCATCTCTAGCGCTCCCAAGCGGATAGGCTGCCGTTATGTGAGCATTTGTTCGTGGATGCATATTCTTTCTCTTTGTTGTTCCTCTTGTGGAGTTCAAATACGAATCGATGGCATCACACATGTTGTGATCCACAGAGCATCATGGGACTTAGGGCTTCGTTTTCAGCTAGAATCACAATGGTCAGTGAGCTGCTTCCCACATGGGTACTGTGCTTAGCCGTTGACACACACGATCTCATTTAAATCCACCTCAACTAAAGGGGTGGGAACTTGGGTTCCCTTCACTTTGCAGGATGAGAAGATGGAGACACCACGAGATGAGAAGTTCCTCTGTCCACACCGCGAGTTAGTGCTGCAGCTGATATTGGTACGAATTCCAGTTTGACTTCAGAGCATGCTCTGTTTTTTTTTTTTTTAAAACAAGACTAATAACCAATGTTTTTGTAAAAGTGATACATATGCATTACAAAAATTTTGAGCCACAAAAGGACACAAAAGAGTGGAAAATCATTCACCTTATTTCACTTTCTATAGAAAAATAATTAATGTTGAGCGAATATCATTCTAGACATCTTGTACATATACAGACATAAGAATAGTGAGGTGGGCACCAAGATAGATGGGAATTATTTTACTAAGTGCAAGCATGCTCTTTATGCATTCTTAATAAAATGAAGTGTTCCTGAAGGAAATTAAATGGGAATTAAATTTGAAGAAATTGCTAAAGTTTAGATAACTTCTTCACCAGAAATGATTATTATTCCAAAGTTATCCCTTTAAAGTTAAGGAAAATGTTATATAATCACTTAGCAGTTAGAATCTTTGCTTTTTAACTAGTTCAACCACTAGGGAGATCAGTGTGGAGATTCCTCACAAAACTGGGAATGGATCCACTATATGATCCGGCTATACCACTACTGGGTATCATTCCAAAGGGATTGAAACTAGAAAACTACAGTAATACATGCATACCCATGTTCATAGCAGCACAATTCACAGTGGTCAAATTATGGAACCAACCTAGATGTCCATCAACAGACGAATGGATTACAAAACTATGGGAAATACACACAATGGAATTCAACTCAGTAATAAAGAAAAACAAAATAATATCATTTACAAGAAAATGGAAGGATCTGGAGAACATTATGTTAAGTGAGATCAGCCAATCACAGAAGGAGAAGGATCATATGTTTTCTCTAATATGTGCAACCTAGGGAGTAGTGGGGACACAAAAGGGACTCGGTACAATAGTGGAGAAGCCTCAGTGGAGCCAGGGAAGTGGTCTAAGGGAAGGGGAAGGGGAAGAATGAAGTTCATCAATGGAATTACTACCATCGACCATGTGTACACATGAGAATATACCAACGTCAATCTCAGTACTCTGTATTGGGGGGGGAGGTGAGGTGGGGGCACCAAGAGCTGCGTGCATGTATGTTACTGTCAACTTAATTTTCATTGTGATGTGAGACTATAATTCACCAATAAAAGCACATTTAAAAAAAAGAATCTTTGCTTTTTTTTTAAGCCACTTGTTTCAAATTTCAGCCTCCACTCCATTGAATGCTCTTCTATTAAATGTAAAGGAACAATGAGCTCACATTCGTCTTGCCAGCCACTCCCAACTCCATGTTTTTAATTGTGTAAACTTTTTTACGGCACTGGGATTAAGTTCTGCAACCAAAATTCTCACGGTTGCTTGGTCTTAGTTTTATATTTAAATGATTCGAGTGCTCACTCTGGGCTTTTCCTTCCTTGACTTCTTTCAGTTTATTCTTGTTTGAATACATTTCATTGCCAAGCATTTTCTTTAAGAAGCTTCCAGGTGTACTGTATGCTCAGTTCTTGCTTGAGATCCTATCTACTATATATTTGTGCTGGAGATTGAACCCAGGGGCATTCTACCTCTGAGCTACACCCCCAACCCTTTTTAATTTTTTTTTAAACAAGTCTAAGTTGCTGAGGGTCTTGCTAAGTTGCTGAGGCTGGCCTCAGACCTATCATCCCCCTGTCTTAGCCTCCCAAGTACTGGGATTACAGGCATGCACCGCCATGCCAAGCCTAAAGTGACTTTTATTATTGTAATATTTTATCTCCCACTTTTGTCTCAATTCTTCCTGATCCTTTATTTTCCCCCTTATTTTTGCTGCTACATAAAATTTTCTTTGACCTTTTGTCCTTTTGCTTTTGACTTTAAGAGACTTCTCACGTCTGTTATTTCCTTGCGGTTCTAGAGAACTCATCTTCTGACTCCTTGGTTACTTCTTCTTGCAATGGAGACTTTAAAAATGGAGATTTTTCACCAGGCTCTGTTCCTCCCGCCCCCACTTTTACCGAGGATAGAACTCACATGCTCTTGATTTCCTTACTAGTGATAGATTTTGCATCCACTCAGTCTACTTACTAAAGAGCTAGATCACATTTCAGCTTTGGTTTGGTTTGTTGTTTCAAATACTCTCAGGCAAACATCTAGTATCATCATCATTATTACTATTATTGTTGTTATTGTTGTTAGTTTTGCACTGCAGGTGAACTCTCCATCATAGTTTGGGCTCCCCGTGACTGGCAGCAAAGCTTTTTCACCCTCAGCTTCTCCCTGTGGTCACCGGGCAGTGTCCAGCCCTCTCTTTCCACCCGATTTCACTTGCAGCCCAGCCCTCTCCCTGCCTAGCTCACGGAGAATTCGAGGGGCATCCGGGTGAACTTTCACCTGCAGCCGCACCTGTCTGACCACCCCGATGGGTCACACGGGGTTACACAAGGCCTCTCCCGCGGCCTGATGATGCCCCTGGCTTGTGTCCTGATTCGAGATTATTTATTTATTTTTGGATAAGCCCTTCATTTCTGTGACATTTATTTTCAAGGAAATTGCTTTCCTGCTTGATGTCTGAGGAGGTATTTGCCAAGATTTCGCCTCGCCAAAAATAATGATAATGATGACACCGGCAGCCGCTCACCGCCAGGTGCTCTGCCTACATTATCTCTAATCCTCCCGCCAGCCCCGCATGGTAAATATTATCTCTATTTTGCAGATAGGTTTTATTTATACCTACCCCATTCCGGGACAGTTTATAGAAGGCTTTATAAGAGTTTAGAAGATACAGCATTGTAGCAAAAGGTGAGGGGAGAGAAAGCGTTCGTGAAAAAGCGGCGTGGAGACGGAGTCTCAGAGGTCTGAAGTGCCTTGCCTGCTCCCACGGAGATGTTAAATAGCAGAACTGGGATTCGAACGTGTTTCTTCCAGCTGCTAAGAGCTCCGACCTTGGTACTAAGCCAGAGCGACTGAGCGGTGAGACAGGATAGGCAAATGTCGGAGGTCAAACCTCAGGGGGGACAGGCAGCCTGAAGGTGGGATTTGAGCTGTGCACAAAAATGGCCGGGTCCTGGCATCACTAGAGTAATGTTAATGACAGCCGGGCTCAGAACATCTGAGGGCTGCTTCCAGCACCATGACGCGTTGGACCGAACAAGCATGGAGTATTTTACAGAGCCACTCTATGCATTTATTGAGCACCTGCTGTGGGCAGGGCAAGCACTGGTAGGTGGGTGTGGGGTGTGTGTCCGTCCAGATGTGAACGTGCCAGGCGGGCATGGTCTCTGCCCACAAGGAGTTCAACATCTGGTGGGCAAGGCAGGTATTAAAGAAACAATAATACACATAATAAGAAAAGTACAAGTGCTATGAGGGAAAGGAAGTGGGTTCACAGAGGAGCTGATCATGGGACGAATGTGGGGTGAGAAGGGACTCAGAGAAGGGCGCTCTACAGAAATACCATATAGTTGTGGAAGCGCAGGTTGTGTAGTTGATACCTGCTGTTTGCTTTCCCATCACCCCCTTTCTTTGGGGGAATCCCAAGCATGGGGACCAAATGAGGTATGCCCCCTAGTCTCGAATGTGGGTATGTGGCCCAGACTTGGTCAATCCCAGCTCCCCAACCCTCTGGCCACACGGTGGCCCAGGGAAGGCATGTGCCTAAGAGACACCGGGATCCTGCCAGGACCTTCCCTCCAGAGCTGCCGGGAAGGATGCTGCCTGTCCAGTAATCCCACCAGTCACCATGTAATCCAGGGATTCTGATAACCACGTTGGACCTGCCTGGAGACGGACTGAGCGCTGATGGCTTACTGCAACCCCCAAACCCAGCCCTGCCCGAGTCTGACCTTTTAGTTCCATGAATTTATGAGTTTTCTTCTTTGAGCACTAAGCTAATTTGAGTTGGATTTCTGCTACTTGTATCTGAGTCTAATACAGAGCTGGAAACAGTAGCATTTAGCCATGTAGACGTGGGAAGGAAGAGAGTTGCAGAGAGAGCGAGCAGCATGTGTGAGGGGCTGAGGTGAGAGGAAACGGGGTGCCACTGAGTCGAAGGAGGCTGACTTGGACAGTCACTGGGCTTGTGCACTGTACAATGTTACCTGGACTGGGCTGAATGGAGTTGGTGGATGTACCGAGTAGAGTAGTATACTCCTTAAACTCACGTCCACCCAGACTCTCAGAGTGGGATCTTAGCTGGAAACAAAGGCTTTTCAGATGCGATTAGTCAAGATGGAGTCATAGCGTTTCAGGATGGGCCCTACATCCAATGACCGGGGTCATGACAATACAGAGAGAGACCCAGGGAGAAGATCACAAAGTAACTCAGGGAGGAACCGGAGGGCTGCAGCTGTTATCCGAGGAACACGAGGGATTTCCGGAAGTCAGGAAGAGTCAAGGAAGGGCCGTCTGTCTCAAGCGTCCAGCAGCACCATCGCCAGGCAACATCTCCAGAGCTGTTGTAAGCCATGCTCGCTGTTCATGGCACACTGTTACACCAGCCCTAGGAAATGAAGATGGAGGGTAAACGCCCCAGCTTCCTGTCCTTGGTGGGACAACCCGGAGGCATGGTCCACATCATCATGCAGATGGTCTCCAGCAGGACTGAGCTCCACCTGCCTGCAGGAAGGGATACCTGCTCATTACTGGGCCCCACAGTGGTTCACCCCCTGCGCCCACTCCCCCACTGTACTTCCTGGAATTGCCTTTATTTTTCTTTTACATGCTTTTATTGGTGCATTGGAGTCTCACATCACAATGAATATCTATTTGATGTTAACTTACATGCACACAGCTCTTAGTGTCCCCCCGCCTCCCCCCGCCCATATGAAGTACCGAGAATGTTGTTGGTATATTCTCACATGTACATATTGTTTATGATAGTAATTCCACGGATTCACTTCTTTCTTGCCCTTCCTCTTCCCTTGTACCACTTCCCTTGCCCCACTGAGGGTTCTCCATTATCAACCGGAGTCCCTTGTGTGTCCCCACTACTCCCTAGGTTGTGCATATTAATGAAAACATATGTCCATTTTTTTGTGATTGGCTGATCTTGCTTAACGTAATGTTCTCCAGGTCCTTCCACTTTCTTGCAAATGATGTTATTTTGTTCTCTTTATTGCTGAGTAGAATCCTATTGTGTGTATTTCCCACAATTTTGTAATCCACTCATCTGTCGATGGACACCTAGGTTGGTTCCATAATTTGGTCACTGTGAATTGTACTGCTATGAACATGGGTATGCATATATTACTGTAGTTTTCTGGTTTCAATCCCTTTGGTATGATACCCAGTAGTGGTATAGCCAGATCATATGGTGGATCCATTCCCAGTTTTCTGAGGAATCTCCACACTGATCTCCATAGTGGTTGAACTAGTTTGCAATCCCACCAACAGTGTAGAAGAGTCCCAATTTCCCCATATCCTCACCAACATTTGTTGTTGTTTGACTTCTTAATGATTGCCATTCTAATTGGGGTTAGATGAAATCTTAGCGTAGTTTTGATTTGCATCTCCCTGATTGCTAATGATGTTGAACATTTTTTCATGTATCTATTGGCCATTTGTATCTCTTCTTTAGTGAAGTGTCTATTCATTTCAGTTGTCCAGTTCTTGATCGGATTATTTTTTTAAGTGTAAAGTCTTTTAAGTTCTTTGTATATCCTAGATATTAGACCTCTGTCCAAGGGATAGCTTGCAAAGATCTTCTCCCATTCCATAGGCTTCCTCTTTAGGCTCTTGATGGTTTCCTTTGATGAGCAGAAGCTTTGTAGTTTAATGCTATCCCACTTTTTAATTCTTGTTTTAATTTCCTGTGCTTTGGAGGTCTTGTTGAGGAAGTTTCTACCTGTGCCTATATGTTGGAATGTTGAACCTATGCTTTCTTCTAATAAAATCAGACTCTGGTCTAACTTCCAGGTCTTTGATCCATCTTGAGTTGACTCTTGTGCAGGGTAAGAGGTAAGGATTTAATTCCATTTTTCTACAGGTAGATAACCAGTTTTCCCAGCGCCATTTGTTGAAAAGACTGTCCTTTCTCCAATGTATGTGTTTAGCACCTTTGTCGAAAATCAATTGACTATAAGTTTGTGAACTTGTTTCTGTATCTTCTATTCTGTTCCACTGATCTATGTGTTTGTTTTTGTGCCAATACCATGCTGATTTTATTACTATAGCTCTGTAGTACAATTTGAAGTCAGGAATTGTTATGCCTCCTGCGTGGTTCTTATTGCTGAGAATTGCTTTGGCTATTCTGTGTCTTTTGTTTCTCCATATAAAATTAATGACTAATTTTTCTAGATCTGTGAAAAATGATGTTGGCATTTTGATAGGGATTGCATTGACTCTGTAGATCATTTTTGGCAGAATGGCCATTTTGATAATATTTATTCTGCCTATCCAAGAGCAGGGGAAATCTTTCCATCTTCTAAGATCTTCAATTTCTTTCTTCAGTGTTCTATAGTTTCCATTGGAGAGGTCTTTTACCTCTTTGGTTAAGTTTATTCCTAAGTATTTGATTGGTTTTGAAGTTATTGTGAATGGAATTGTTTTCTGGATTTCTTACCTTTTTTTGCGGTACTGGGGATTGAACCCAGGGGCGTTCTACCTCCGAGCTACACCCCTGGCCCTATTTTTTATCCTTTATTTTGAAACCGGGTCTCACAAAGTTGCAGAGGGCCTCATTAACTAGCTGAGGCTGGCCGCAAACCCGGATCCTCCGGTCTCCACCTCCCAAGTACTGGGATTACAAACCTGCGCCACCACGCCCGGCCTGTTTTCTGGATTTCTTTCTCAGTGGATTCATGGTTGGCATATATGAAAGCTACTGATTTTTTAAGGTTGATCTTGTATTTTGGTACTTTGATGAATTTGTTAATCAGCTCTAGTAGATTTTTAGTTGAATTCTCTGGGTCTTCTAGATATATGATCATATCATCTGCAAATAAAGATAATTTTAATTCTTCTTTTCCTATTTGAATTCCTTTGATATCCTTCTCTTGTCTTATTGCTCTGGCAAGAGTTTCAAGGACTATGTTGAAAAGAAGTGGTGATAGTGGGCATCCTTTTTTTTGTTCCTGTTTTTAAGGGGAATTCTGGCAATTTTCCCCCATTCAATATAATGTTGGCTTTGGGTTTCTTATATATTGACTTAATGATGTTGAGGTATGTTCCTTCTATTCCAATTTTCTGTAGCGTTCTTAACATGAATGAGTGTTGAATTTTGTCAAATGCTTTTTCCACATCTATTGAAATGATCATGTGGTTCTTGTTTTTAGTTTGATTAACATGGTGAATAACATGTATTGTTTTGTGTATGTTGAATGAGCCTTGCTTTCCTGGGATGAAGCCAACTTGGTCATAGTGTACGATTTTCTCAATATGGTTTTGAAAGTGCATGGCTAGTATTTTATTCAGAATTTCTGTGTCTATGTTAATTAATGACATTGGTCTGTAATTCTCTTTTCTTGAAGTGTCTTTATTTGGCTTTGGTATTAATGTGATGTTGGCCTCATAAAAGGAATTTGGAAGAATTCAATCTCAATTTAATGGAATAGCTTGTGAAGTATTGGTTTTAGTTCTTCTGTAAAGGTTTTGTAGAATTTGGCTGGAAAACCATCTGGACCTGGGCTTTTCTTTGATGGCATAGTTTTTATTGCTGTTTCTGTCTCTATGCTTGCTATTGGTTGATTCAGGTTTTCTATATCCTCTTGGTTCAATTTAGGTAGGTTGTCTGTGTCTATAAATCTTTTTATTTCTTCCATGTTTTCCATTTTATTGGAATATAAGTTTTCAAAGTAGTTTCTTATGATCCTCTGGATTTCTCCACTTTCTGTGGTGATATCCCCTTTTTCATTTCTGATTTTGGTAATTTGGGTTGATTCTCTTTTTCTTTTGGTTAGGTTGGCTAGTGGTTTGTCAATCTTGTTAATCTTCTCAAAGAACCAGCTTCTTGTTTTGTTGATTCTTTGTATTGTTTTTTTATTCTCTATTTCATTTATTTCTGCTCTGATTTTAGTTATCTCCTGCGTCCTACTAGCTTTGGGAATTGACTGTTACTGTTTTTCAAGATCCTTGAGGTGTGTCATTAGGTTATTTATTTGGATTTCTTCTATTTTTCTTATGTGGGCACTCAGTGCTATAAATTTTCCTTTTAACACTGCTTTCAAAGTGTCCCATAGATTTTGGTATGTTGTGGTCTCTATTTTCATTTAATTTCAGGATTTTTTTTATTTCTCCCCTTATTTCTTTTCTGATCCATTCCTCATTTAGAAGTGTATCATTCAGTCTCATGTATTATGTGATTACTTTTGGTCTTCCTGTTGTTAATTTCCAGTTTCATTCTGTTGTGATCTGAGAACAGGGAATTATATCACATCTTTTGAATTTGCTGGTGCTTGCTTTGTGACCCAGTATGTGGTCTATTTTGGAGAATGTTCTTTGGGCAGCTGAGAAAAATGTGTATTAAGGTGTTGCTGGTTGAAATAATCTGTGTGTGTCTATTAGATCCATTTGGTCTATGGTTTTCTTTAGGTCTGGACAATCTTTATTCATCTTTTGATCGATCTAGTGGCATGAGTCGTGTGTTGAAGTCTCCCAATATTATTGTGTTTGGGTCTATTTGGGATCTGATGTCCTGAAGGCTTTGTTTTATGAATGTGGGTGTGCCTGCATTTGGGGAATAAATGTTTTCTATTATTATATCTTCTTGTTGGATTTTTCCTTTTATTAGTAAGAAGTAACCCGCTTTGTCTCTTCTGATGTGTTTTAGCTTAAAGTCGGCTTTGTCAGATATAAGCGTTGCTACCCCTGCTTGTTTTCGATCTCCATTTGTGGGGTATATCTTTTTTCATCCTTTTACCTTTAGCGTATGAGTATCTTTGGCTAGAAGGTGAGTTTCTTGTAAGCCGCATATAGTTGGATTATGCTTTTTAATCCACATTGCCAGTCTATGCCTTTTAATTGGGGAGTTGAGTCCTTTGATATTCAATGTTATTACTGAGATATGACTTTTGTTTTCTATCATTTTGAGTTCTATTTTCTGTTTGCTGTAGTGACAAATCTCCTTGTTTAGTTGCCTACCTGGTAGAGTTCACCTCTCCTGTGGTTCTGAAAATTGCTTGTTTTTCCTTCTTTGTGATTTATTTCTTTTAGGATTTTCTCCAGTGTTGGCTTGGACTTCATGAATTCTTTAAGTGTTTGTTTATCATGGAACATTTTTATTTCTCCATCAATTTTAAATGATAGCTTTGCTGGATATATCAGTCTTGGTTGGAAGTTGTTTTCTTCCAGGGTCTGGAGTACTTCATACCAATCCGTCCTGGCATTTCTGACTTGGGTTGAGAAGTCTGGCGTGATTTTTATTGCTTTGCCCCTGTATGTCACCTGTTCTTTTGTTCTTGCTGCTTTTAGGATTCTTTCTTTGGCCTCTACGTTAGACATTTTAATTATTACTTTGTGTGGGGAGGTCCTTCTTTGGTCATGTCTTTATGGTGTTCTATATGTCTTCTGTATGTGAATGTCCAAGTCCTTTTCTATGTTCGGAAAATTCTCTGAAATTATTTCTTTGAAGATGTTTCTTATACCCTTGGTCTGTACTTCTAAACCTTCTTTGATGCCTTTTATCCTTAGATTAGGACATTTTGTATTCCTGTATTTCTTGGATGGCCAGGGTGTGTTGTTGTAATATTTTCTGTATATCATTGACTGTGCTTTCAGTTTTGAATGAACAGTCTTCCAGGAGTGATACCCTGTTTTCCATGTGGTCGAGCCTACTAGAGTTGGTTTCTACTGCAGTCTTTAATTTGTTTATTGACTCCTTCATTTCGTTCTGTGTTTCTTTCTGATTCTTTCTTACAGCCTCAACTTCCTCCTTCATTCCCTCTATGCTTTCTTTGAGGCCTTTCATCATTCTGAACATCAAAATTCTGAATTCTTCGTCTTGCATTTCCTGTAGGTCAGTATCAGTAATCTCACTCGTTGATGCATTGTGTTTCTTGTTTCCTCACTGTTCCTCATTCTCATATTTTCTTTTTTTTTTTTTCGGTACGGGGGATTGAACGCAGAGGCATTCTACCTCCGCGCTACACCCCCGGCCCTATTTTTTATGCTTTATTTTGAAACCGGGTCTCACGAGGTTGCAGAGGGCCTCACTAAGGAGAGAGAGAGAGAGAGAGAGAGACAGGGGGAGAGAGAGAGAGAGACAGAGCAAGAGCTGAGGCTGGCTGCGAACCCGGATCCTCCGGTCTCCGCCTCCCAAAGTACTGGGATTACAAGCGTGCGCCACCACGCCCGGCGCTCACTCATTCTCATATTTTCGGTGTTTTCAATTTTGCGTTTCTATTGCCTCCGCATCATCTTCCTTTCTATGTATAAGACCTCTTGATGGTCCCTGTAGTCCCAATTGGGTCAGTATGCTGCAGTCTGTGGTTCCCTCCTGTCTGGTTGACTGGGGCACTGTATGTGTGTGGGGGGCAGGTTCCAGAGCTTGGGTGTTGGCATGTGAGGTGCACTTTAAGGCATGTTGTTGGATGTGGGCTCTGAGACACAGGTGATGGTGCTAGAAGGTGCCCGGTCTCGAGGGGCGGGTGCTGAGGGTTGCCCAGGCCCCAAGGCATGCACACGTGCTCCGGGTCTCAGGAGGCATTGCCGGAGGTTGCCTGGGCTCTGATGCGTGGCGCTGAGTATCACGCGTGGGCCCCAGGGGGGTGCGGACTCCAGTTATTGTGTGGCAGTGCCTGAGGTTGCACGGGCGCTGAGGCACAGCGCATAGGATCTTGTGTGAGTCCTAGGGAGTGCATGGCCTCCTGGATCTTGAGTGGCAGCGCTGGAGCGTGACCTGGCTCTGGGGCAGTGCAAAGTGTTGCGCGGGTCTCTGGTGATGGCACTGGAGGGTATGCGGGCTCTGAAGCATGTCACAGAGGCTCCCACACAGGTGAGAGAGGTTCAGGCTGTGGTTCTTGGGTAGCAGTGCCAGAGGGCGTGGGGGTCCGAGGCAGGGCGCGGAGGGCTGCCCTGGTCTCACGGGATGGCGCGGCTGGCTGGGGCAGGGCGCAGAGGGCCACCCAGGTCGTGTGGGATGGCATGGCTGGCTGGGGCGGGATGTGGAGGGTTGCTCCGGGTTGTGCGGTACTGTGCCAGAGTCCGAGATGGGGCATAGTGGGCCACCCGCGCCTTGGCTGGCATGGGCGTCCAATGCTCAGGTGTTGGGGATTACGCGGACTCATAGCGCGGTATGGGGGGAAGTGCATGGCTCTGGCAGGAGCCTGTGCTAGGGTGGCCTTTGAAGGGTTTTCACTATCTGCTGCTGCTCACAGAATTCTGCTCCGGTTCCTCCTCCCGATTTGCTGGTGGCAGAGGGGGCTAGCCCTGGCTGTAGGGTCCAGGGGAAGATGGCTCCTTACCGCTCCTGCTGACATGTGATTGCAGTTTTCTGTGGGATTCTGTAGCTGGTAGACTCTGTGTCTGTGTAGTCAATCTTGGGTTACTGGGTGTATTGGCCAGGGTTCACTAGACTAACAGAATTCACAGAATGAGTATATGAAAAAAGGGATTTATCAGATCAGCTTACAGTTTGAAGCAATGTAGTCCCGAGTTCCAACTGCACGTGGAGAGTCAGAGGAACCAGTAGCTGGTCGAACGGTCTAAGAGCTGGAGTCTTAGGATCGGAGCAACCACTAATTCAGTCCCAGTCCAATATGTGAAGATCAGGAAGCTCTTCGGAGAAATGATGGTGAAGTTTCAGTTCGAAGGGCTGGAGGCCGACGATCTCAGATGAGAGCAGAAGATCAAGAAGCTCTTCAGAGAAACGGCAAAGTTGGAGGCCGACGATCTCAGATGACAGCAGATGCGTTTTCTTCGGAAAGAGTCACGCATCCCTCCACGCGGCTTTCTCCTTCTTTTATCTAAGTCCTGCACCTATCAGAACCCTGCTGCCTACATTTAGGGCAGGACTTTCTGTTTAATCTACTGTTACATAAACCAATTGTCTCATTGACACACCCAAAGTCACATGATCTTGGGTGTGTCATGATCTGGTCAAGTTGAGAAATTAGATTAACTATCACACTGGGCTTTGGGTTTTGGTTCTTCTATGGCTGTGCCATGTTGTTCAGTTCTGAGCTCCCAGGGCAATTTTGAGACAGGCTCATTCAGGGGCTCCTATTCCGTCACCATCTTGAATCCTCCCGGGTTTGCCTTTCAGATCAACTACATGCCTCCCCATCCTTGTCTTAGGATCTGCTTTGGGGGAATCCAATCAAAGACAGAGGCCACTTCAGCCATGGAGGCGTAGTGGAGATGGCTTGGCATGAAGTTGGTGGGGTTGGTTGGATGGAGCCCCATGTGGGAGGCATTTTGGACAGGTTAATGAGTTCAGGTTCAGCCATTGCAAGGATGTGAGCAGGGTGTGATGTCTGCTATTCAGTTTTCAGGGATCCCATTGGTGGTAATTAGAAGCATGGCTGGTAGGGCATCAAAACTGTTGCAGGGAGACCAACTGCAGTGGTCCTCCATTTGTATTTACACTTTTATTAGTCCATTGTAAGTATACATCATAGTGAGGGTCAACATGATACAAACATACATGCACACAGCTCTTGCTGTACTTCCTTCTTCATCCCACCTAGCTCCTCCCTCCTTCCTCCCTGTACAAGTTAGTGAAATTGGTGGTAATACTTTCCTAGTTTGCCATATATTATTCAGTCTGTTTCCTTCCTCAAGCCTCCTTTTCCCCCTCTGCAGCCTCCCCCCTTTCACTATTTTACTGGTCTCTCTCTACACTATTTAAAGTCCCTTATGTTTCCCATTTTCTTTCTAGCTTCCATATAGGAGAGAATAACATATGACCCTTGGCTTTCTGAGACTAGCTGATCTCACTTAGCACAATATTCTTTTAATTCTATCCATTTCCCTAAAAATTATGTAGTTTTTTTCTTTATAGCTGAGTAGAATTCCATTGTGTATAAATACCACATTTTCTTTATCCATTCATCTGTTGACTGACACCTAGGTTGGTTCCATAATTTGGCTATTGTGAGTTGTGATGCTATAAACATGGCTATGTGTGTATCACTATAGTTCTCTGATTTTAATTCTTTTGGAAAGATGCTGAGGAGTGGTATAACTGGGCAATGTGGTGGTTCCATTCCTAGTTTTTTGAGGATCCTCCATACTGACCTCCATAGTGGTTGCACTAATTTACAATCCCACTAACAGTGTGTAAGAGTTCCTATTTCCCCACATCCTCTCCAGCATTTATTACTGTTTGTATTCTTGATGATGGCCATTCTAACTGGAGCTAGATGGAATCTCAGTGTAATTTTGATTTGCATCTCCCTGATTGCTAATAATGTTGAACATTTTTCATATATTTATTGGTTGTTTATATTTCTTCTTCTGAGAACTGTTTATTCAGTTCAATCGCCCATTTTTAGATTGGGTTATTTGTTTTTTTTTAGCGTTAAGTTTCTTGAGTTCTTTATATATTGTAGCTACTAGTTCTCTATCAGAGGTGTAACTGGCAAGAATTTCTCTCCCATTCTGTAGGCTGTCTCTTTAGACTCTTGATTGTTTCTTTTGCTGCACAGAAGCTTTTTAATTTGATGCCCTTCCATTTATTGACTCTCAGATTTATTTCCTGAACTTTGGGGGATCTTATTGAGATAGTGTCTCCCAGTGTCTATATATTGGGAGAGATGGTCCTATGTTTTCTTCTTCTTCTTTTTTTTTGCGGTACTGGGGATTGAACCAGGGGCATTCTACCTCCGGGCTACACCTCCAGCCCTATTTTTTATTCTTTATTTTGAAA
>PVJS01017097.1:0-36614 GCA_004027185.1 Glis glis | reverse complement strand
AAACTCTTTAGTTTAATGCAATCCCATGTATTAATCCTCATTTTAGTTTCCTGTGCCTTTGGGGTCTTGTTGAGGAAGTCTTTACCTGTGCCTATGTGTTGAAGTGTTGGGCCTATGCCCTCTTCGAGTAGCTGCAAGGTCTCTGGTCTGATTTCTAGGTCTTTGATCCATCTGGAGTTGACTCTAGTGCAGGGTGAGAGGGTGGGGTTTATTTCTATTTTTCTGCATATGGTTAGCCAGTTTTGCCAGCACCATTTGTTGAAGAGGCTATCCTTTTTCCATTGGGTGTTTTTAGCCCCTTTGTCAAAAGTCAATTGGCTGTAGGTGTGTTGATGATTGACATTCTAACTGGAGTTAGATGGAATCCCATTATAGTTTTGATTTGCATTTCCCTGATTGCTAATGATGTTGATTATTTTAAGAAGAAATACAAATGGCCAGAAAATATATGAGAAAAAAAATCTCACAGTTTTTGTGTGTCAGGAATCCAGGAATGACTCAGCTGGGTCCTTGGCTGAGTTTTCTCCCTGGGTACAAAATCAAGTCACTGGCTGGGACTGAAGTCATCGCTAGCCTCAACTGGGAAGGATTCACTTCCAAGATCACTCACGTGGTTACTTAGAGACTTCAGTTCCTTGTGGGCTGTTGGACTGGGGACTTCAGTTCCTTGCCAGCTGTTGGTTGGAGACCACTCTCAAGTCCTTGCCACATAGGCCTTTCTGAGCTGCCACTGATGACATAGCAGCTTGTTTCATCAGAGTGAGCAAGAAGAGTCAGAGAGAACATTCCAGAAAGATGCAAGTCACAGTCCATCATGACCTAGACTGGAAGTGTCATTCCTCACTCTTGACATAGTCTATTAGGAGCAAGTCACTAGGTGCCACCCACCTTCAAAGGGAGGAGACTGCACGGTGGCAAAGGGGCAAGACTCTTTGGCAGCCATCCTAGAAGCTGCTTATCCCAGATGTTAACAACTTGGACAAGCTCTTGAAATTAATTAGGTCAAGGCTTGAGCAAAGAATAATTTGCCATAATGGAATTAACAGAAAGGGAGTAGAAATGGATTTGATTAAAAGCAAAATTTGATGAAAGACATGCAGTAGCTAAACCTGATTGTCTGCTTTGTAAGTCGTCTTTCCTAGTCTCTCAATTACCTCGCCATTTTTACTTTATACAGAAAAGCAAAGAAATAAATATGTCAGTTTTTCCTATCTTCGTTTCTTCATTTTTCATTATAAAAGTAATATCTGTTAGTGATACTCCTCCTGCTGTGAGCTAAATGCCACCTGCAATTCTCTTGAAGCATCTTTTACAAGCTGCATAGTCTCATATTTTTAGAAACTGTTTGTGAACAAATTAATAGCTCAATAACTTTTCCATCTTAGAGGATTAGGAGGGTAGAATTATTCATTCGTCTTTCTCTGCAAGTTTCTAACCAATTGAAAAAATATTCATGAGGGTCAGAGATCAAAATGTTAGTTTTATACTTGGTAAGTCTGGATTTGAGAAAGCAGCTTGGATTTGAGGTCAAATTGGGCATCCTGCTCCCCCACCATCCATGGCTGAGTGACTGGACTTTTGGGGCTCCCCCAACCCCAGAAAGGAAAAGCCACTTAAAATGTAGAGGTTAAAAAGGCTGCCCACAGCCAGAAAGCAGGCTGGTCTGAAAGTCAGAGAGTGAATGGAAGCATGTGCCCTGGCACTTATCCCAGTTTGGATGAAGAAACAAATGAGTTCTTCCTCTGTGGGGAAGGAGACCTTAAGTGTCCACCATGTCCACCTGGGCTGATCATCTTGGAGAGTAGAATGGAATTCTTTGTGCTTCTAGAAAAGGCAGAGATACCAACAGAACTCCCACTTCGAAATATAATAATTTTTATTCTTTTTAAAAACTAAGAGAAAATACAACTTTACTAATATGCCCAAAGAAAATTTCTGATAAGACTTCCAGTTTCCACCCCACTGGTATGGGGCCTCTCATTTGGAGCTGTGGCATCTTAGACTCCCTTTTTAAGTGATGTTTTTTTCATCACAGAAGGACTACATGTTCATCATTTTTTAAAAAAGTATAAGGTAAAAGTTTTTTTGTTTTTTGCAATTCTTACTCCAATTCCACTTTCTAGAGAGAAGAGATTAATTTGTCCTCTTGGGCTATTTTTCTTTTTCTGTGTATTTGCAAACACACACCCTCATATACACACACTCATAAAAATACTCTCTGTCTTCATACATGATATCTTGTGTTTTGTCCAGCAGGTTGCTTTTCACTCAACAATAAGAATCTTTCTATAGTAGCAGATAATAGACATTCTTCTTACTATTCAATTGCGTGGATATATCATAACACATTAAACTAGTTCCTAATGATATTTGTTTCCATTTATTTTGCTACTATTGTATAAAATCATATTCTTGCAAAATCATTGAGTTTTTGTTGTTGTTTGTTTGTTTTGTTTTGTGGTACTGGGGATTGAACTCAGGGGCATTCTACCTCTGAGTTGTATCCCCAGCCCTATTTTTGTTTGTTTGTTTGTTTGTTTGTTTGTTTGTTTGTTTTGAAACAGGGTCTCATTAAGTTATGAAAGGCCTCACCAAGTTGCTGAGGCTGGCTGCAAACCTGCCATCCTCCTGTCTCAGCCTCCCAAGTATTGGGATTACAAGCGTGCACCACCATGCCCAGCTCATTCAGTTATTTTTAAAGAGTAGGAATTCTAGCATTATTTTTGAGACAAATTATATGTACATTTAAGTGTTGATAGATGCCATCGGTCTCTAAAACATTATAACAATTTACCTTCTCTTCTAGGATAATGAACACTCCCTACACTGTACCATACTTTCACCAACTTTGAATATTATTCATTTTTATAGATGAAAGTTCATTGATTTTAATTTGCCCTTAGGGTATCATTAACAAGGACAATATCTTATTTCCTCAAGTTTTTTTCCCATTTAAATTTTTTCTTGAATTACATTCATAACCTTTACTGTTTTCCTACTGAACACATTTTTAACTTCATTTCCCAAAACATGTGGTCACTCAGGAAGGCCAGGGTAGATCTCAGCATTGAGTCTAAAATATTTGCTTTATGTACAACATTTCAGAAAAAATTTGGGTATGTTTTACATTTGTGAGATGATGGAAAACTGCATTATTTTGTGGGGTTTTGTTGTTGTTATGGATTTTGATAGCAATCACAATGGATACATACTGAAAGAAATTAGAAAAACATTCATTCCCACAAACAAGTCTGGGATCTGGACCTAATTTCCAATTCCCATTTTGTCTTAGAAAAGTAAGCGCATCCTCGCTTAATCCTAAATTAAAAATCTCAGTTCTGTGGCTCCATCAAATTTCCATTGTATTATGAAGTATATTTGCCAGTCTCTGGAATTATATAACTGGATTTCAACTAAGTAGGCTTCAAAATTGTTATTCTTGTCTTTTAGTGCCTTTATCTCTGAAGCAGAAAAGAAACCCAAGATGTTGAACCAAACCACTTTAGATAAGAAACGACTTACACTTTGTTGGCAGGAGCTGGTATGTGAAAATCTATTTATATTTATAACAGAGTTAAAACGTGGGCTTTAAAAATAAACCTCACGGATGAAGCATAGGTCGGAGGTCAGATAAGGATAAGGTTTAAAGGTCATACGTTTGTGCGATGTGGGGACATAGTAAGAAGGGAATATACGTTGAGTTGGAAATATATTTTGAAGGTTGACAAGGAAGGATGAGCTAGAGGCCCCCAGTCTACTTCCTGATCTGATGGAGGTCCCTTGTTCATTCTCTTGACACTTGTATTTTGTTAAAGGCTGTATGTAGACTCTTTCACTTGGCTGTCTGCTCTACAGACCAAGAGGCCAAATGAAATACCTATTCTCACTCCTTGAGTTCCTTCCTTCCATTAAGACTGTGTTAAAAGTCAACAGCACTTCCTGAGCACAGGGCCACCCTCATGTGTCCCGGAGACCTGCAGAGTGCTTTAGATGATCCCAGGGGCCTTAGCTCTGCTCAGCCCCTGCTGGGTGAAGGATACTGAGACACGCCAGGGCAAGTCAGCCCTGCGTTCTCTCACCTCGAAACTGCAGTCCCAGCAGTGGCACCAAAGGACATTTTGTGTGAGTCTAAGATAATTTTGCAAAGAAAAATCACTCAATATTTGACTTCTCAGGGGCATTTTAAAGACATGAGGGGAAGTCAGATATATGAGATGATTCTTGAAAGGTCACAGTTAGTTAAATGACATCCAGAGACTAAAACCCAAGTGTCCTAATTTTCTTACTCATCCTTCTTTCTGGAATACTTCTTGGCTATCCTTCAGAACATCTAAGGGAGGCAGGATTCCTACCATCTATAAGACCTTTCTACCTTAGTTCTTCCTCAGCTCCTCAGGCTGAGGCCTCATCTCTGTACTGCCCCTCCCCTGCAGGTCTCTGTCTTCTTATTGTCCACAGTCCCTGGCCTGAACAAACCCGTACTTTGAACATCTTTACAGTGGCCCTGATCTCTCTCTTCAACTCTAGATTGGTATATGCAGCCTCCTAATGGCAATCTTGCATGCTTACCTCATATCAGCCCAAACTCAATATATCCTACTGAACCCAACACCTTATCTAAACTTGTTCCATATTGGCACTGTCAGCTACAGTCACTATTGCACCAACCAGAAGTCTAGTGTCAAAGTTGACTCTTTATCTCTCACTTTATTTTTTATTTTTTGTGCTTTTATTGGTGCATTGGAGTCTTACAGTGAATATCAATTTGATGTTAACATATATGCACACAGCTCTTAGTGTCCCCCCCTGCCTCCCCCCACCTATATGAAGTACCGAGAATGATGTTGGTTTATTCTCACATGTACACATTTTTATGATAGTAATTCCACTGATTCGCTTCTTTCTTGCCCTTCCTTCTCCCTTGTACCACTTCCCTTGTACCACGGAGGGTTCTCCTTTATCAACCGGAGTCCCTTGTGTGTCCCCACTACTCCCTAGGTTGCACATATTAATGAAAACATATGTCTCTTCTTTTTTTGTGATTGACTGATCTCGCTTAACATAATGTTCTCCAGATCCTTCCACTTTCTTGCAAATGATGTTATTTTGTTCTTCTTTATTGCTGAGTAAAATTCCATTGTGTGTATTTCCCACAATGATCCAGCTATATCACTTTAAACAGCAGTTTGACCCCAGGTCCTGTTGATTTCTGCCCCTTAAAGACTGGAATTTACTTCTGCATCCCCAGAATCACTGTTTAAGCTGAGTTCCTTAGCATCTCTGACCTAGGCATATTGCAGTAGTCTTCCTCTAATCCATCTTCAGACCACAACCAGAAAGATCTTTCTAAAACAAAATCTGTTAGACCACTGTATTAAAAAACAAAAACAAAACACTAGAGTCTCTTAATCATTCAGAGGATAAAGTTAAAATTCCTTTTGTATGATATGTGGGGTCATTCACCATCTAACATCCCAGCTGTATTCGCCATTACCCCCTCCCATATATCCGTGCTCTGACACTTTTAGACTCTGGCTGATTATGTGTCTCCACATGTGACTGTTTCCTCTGTCTGAGCTGTCTTCATCTTCCTAGACACCTGGTGAATTCTATTCACTTTTTAAGACTCAGCTCAAATGTCATATCCTCCATGAAGCCTGTCTTTGCCCCTCTCTGTTCCGATGATGTTTTGCACATTTAAAGTATTTGCATGTATTGCTTTCATCTCACCAAACTGTCAAAGTGTCAAGGAAAGGAAAGGCAAGTCTGACCTTTGTCTTGGGCCTTGACTCCTCTCCCAGCGGCTGGTCAAGAGCAGGTATTCAGTTCTTGCAGTCAACATTAAGAGAAGGCTTCCTGTGTGCCAGGCACGGTGCAGGATGTCAGGAGCTCAAAGCTGAAAGTATATGGTGTTTTTCCTTGAGCAATATATAGATTGGCTGGTTTACTCGTTCCATAAACATTTATTTAACACCCGCTGTGCCAGAAATGTGTTATGCATCACTGCTGTGTGACAGTGTCTCTGTCAGACACTGACAACACAAGATAACTACAAGATGGAAGAGGTCCCTGTCCAAGTGAAGGTTTCATTTTAGTGGAGAAGACAGAAGATAGACAAGCAAACAACAAAAGCATAAAAATAATTACAGGTTATGATTATGATGGAAAATTTAAAAGACACCGTGATTGGGGAAACATGGGGGAAGTTGATCCAATGGTGACCCTTAAGTTGAAGCTGTGTGAGGTCTAGAAGACCATTTGAGCAAGAGGAAGCACCGAGTGTCCCAGCCTTGGCATGTACCAAGCTTGGCATGTCTAGGACCTCCTGAGGACCAGCGTGCCCAGGGCACAGTGAGCGAAGAGGAATGTCAGGAGAAGCAGAGGATACACAGGGCCAGCTCACACAGGCCCTAGAAGGCACAGTAAAGAGTTTGTTTCCTTTTCCCCTAAGCACATAAATGTGGGCTTTATGAATGAATCAAAGTAAATACTCTCCGATGTCCCCGCCTCTCTAAGGAGCCCCCAGACACTGTTTCTTAGGGATGCCTCCTTGGGCTGAAACCATCGCCTTACCTCTAGGACAAGGAAGCGAGGGCAATGGAGAAGGACATGCTCTTTGGACCACGCGGGAGGCCAACTCCAGCTCTGCCTCTCAGGAGCCACATGACTCTGTTTCCTCAGTCTTAAAATGGGAATAATTGTACTCACCTTGTAAGGTCACTAAGAGGACTACTGAAGGATTGATATGGTGGTGAGAATGTAAATCTTAGCTGTCATTGTTGTAGTTGTTATTAAGTATCAGAAAGCCTAGATTCAGGTCCTGGCTCATAAAGCCACGTGACTTGGAAAAGCCCCTGTCCTTTGAGGGCCTTGGCCTCTCATCTGTCTAAGGAAGGAGAGATGGGATTCATTGTCTCCATATTCTCATGCAATTTCTATTAAATGGGCAGTGTGCACAGTAGTAGACCCCAAAACAGCCCTCATGGAGGGGCTGACTGAAGAACTTACCAGCATATTCAGGCTCCCCAGCAACAGGACAATGTTTGTTGCCTAGACTTCTAGAAAGATCCACACTGATCCATGTCTTGTTCTAGGAGGCGATGGCCAAGGAGGCCAACGGGATCATTCAGCAGCAGAAGACAAAGCTATCTCTTGATGAAATGATCCGTGAAGCCCAGAACTTTGTGGAAAAAATCCGCTTTCTGGTTGACGAGGTAATTAACTCTAAAGGCAGATCGCATACAGAAGATTAGACCAAATGTCTTCCTAGTGAGGGTTGGAAGTTGAATTAGGGTAAAAGATGGATCAGTGGTTTTGTTCCAAGCCCTGCTGAACTGACCTGAGCTGGTACCATTTGTTTAGAGATAAGAGATTTTTAAATTAAGCCAAACATTTGCGGCTTTATTGATTTTTTTTTCACAAAGGCTGAGTATTCAGAAAAACAAAAATCATGTTTCCTAACAGACTCAAGAAAAGTCAAAATAAACACTCAGATGGTAGGGACTTTGATCAGCTTTCAGCTCTAAGAGGATTTAAACACCTGTCTAGTAAAGGTCAAACAACATCTCATTTTAGTTACATGTTTAGTAAACAATGTCTTCTGGAGACTTCTAGAATGAACTGGAAAAGGCCCTCATATTTGCTGCTGTCAGATACTGAAGCTCTTTCTTGAAACCTGCAAATGTGTAGAAAATTCTTAAGTGGGGTTTGTGGGGAAAGGTATTAGGGTAAAGAAAAGATTTATTGCTTCTGTTGTTCTTGAAAATTTCAATCCTCATCTCAAATCAGTGGTCCCCTGGAGGTGTCTTAAGCAGTAAGACAGGCAGTCAGTGGATGTGGGAATTTTAATAAGAACCCTAAGTTTGAAACCAGGCATTGAGAGTTCAGGTCTGTGACTGATTGACTTTGAGTCCAGAAAACCATCTGTATCAGTTCCTGTATCAGAGAGAAGAGATGGATGCCCCTTTGGGTACCAATTATACTTGATTGTCAAGGTTGAGCAAGGCCTTAGAACATCTGCTTCCAGCCTAGGAGTCAAGCATCCATTATAACAGTACAGCTTCGTTTTGTTTTGATAATTGTGCTGGTTCAGAAATGTGCATTTCAAACACTCCTAACATAATGAGCTCCTTGGTATAGAAATCTGCACTCCCAGTCTTGATTAGCTCAACTTTAAAGTCTAATTTTCTGTGCAATTTAGCCAAGTTTCTCCTGAATAACCACCTAAAATGGAACTAGAACACTTTGTGGTTTTATTTTAGGTATAAAGTTTCTTGTGGATTTGCTTTCCTTTTTTTTTTTTTTTTGGTGCTAGGAATTGAACCCAGGGGCATTCTACCTCCAGGCTACACCCCCAGCCCTATTTTTTATTCTTTATTTTGAAACAGGGTCTCACTAAGTTGCAGAGGGCCTCACTAAGTAGCTGAGACTGGCCGCGAACCTGGATCCTCCGGTCTCAGCCTCCCAAGTACTGGGATTACAAGCGTGTGCCACCACGCCTGGCTTGCTTTCCTTTTCTTAAGGTCAAGTAGAAAGACATTCATGGATTTCTGTTTTTGTCTTTTCATTTGAATATTCTGGAAATCCTACCTGGCTTTGAGGAGGTCTGATGTTTTGAAGCTAAATCATTATCACTGCATTGGGAGAAAAATCCAGGGGAAGTTGTCCTACAGATGGAGAAAAGTAGGGTGCTAAAGACACCCTACTAAATTGTGGGTACAACTTTCATGTCCTCAAAGCACGATGCAGTTTGGCATATGGGATTTGCACATACTTCTAATTTGTGACCTAAGGCTTTCTCTTCTCAAGGAAGCTGCACCTAACTTGCTTGATTGCATAGATGTTAAAGAGGTTTACACCATGGAATTTGTTCTGTGAAAGAGGGACTCTTTCAGGATAGGAGAACTCTGGAAATACATTTGCTAAACACAGACCTATGGAATCTCATTTCCTCTGCCACACAGCCACAGCACACCATCCCTGACGTCTTCATCTGGATGCTCAGCAACGGCAAGAGAGTGGCCTATGCCCGCATTGCCTCCAAAGACCTGCTCTATTCCCCCGTCAGGGAGCAGATGGGCAAGCACTGCGGGAAGATCCAAACTCATTTCCTCAAAGTAAGTCTGCACTATTTTTGGCTAAAAGAAGGAAAATTTCTTTTTTCACCCCTGGTTGTCTCAGAATTTCTAGTGTGAGTCCGTGTCTCTGACTCTTCCCCTGTGCTTTCAAAGGTACGAGGACAAGCAGAAGCACCTTGTCCCTCGTGATTCAGTTTGCAATTCAACAGGCCACTGTGAGAAGAAATATTTTCCAATTATTATGTCACCAGATGCATATAAATGTCTTTTTAAATCTAGTGGCTGTACCTCAAGATTGCTTTAATTTTTACTTCTTTGATTATAAGTAAGAAGGAGGGGATAGGAGGAAAAGAGAAAAGAGGAGAGAAGAAAAGAGGAGAGGAGAGGAGAAAGGAGGGGAGAAAGAGAGATTGAGATTCCAGAAGGTAAAAAACCAGGCTTCACAGTAGACATTACAGGGCAACGGTTCCCTAAATGGAAGATCATAACGTGTCCCTCAGGTGTCCACAGATGCTAGAAAACTACAAAGATAAATATGGCAGTGGGCAGCTAGACTAATAATCTCTAAATGCTGTCCAGCCTTGAGAGCCTTCTGTACCTGTGATTGTTAGATGCTACAGATGGAAGGTCCCATGTCAAATTTGTTATCTCTCACAATTCCAAAGACCAGAAGTCCCAGATCAAGATGTTGATGTTGACAGGGCCATGCTCCCTCTGAGGGTGTCAGGGATAGAAGTGTTCTGGGCCTCCCTCCTAGTTTCTGGTTAGTTCCTCGGCTTGTGTGAGCATTGCACCAGTATTTACATGGCATTCTTTCTCTCTGTGTGTATCTATCTCTTCACATGACTTTCTTTTTAAAAGGACATCAGTCATCCTGGATTCAGGGCCCACCCTACTCAAATATAAGGTCATTTTAACTTAACTAATTACTTCTGCAACGATCCTGTTTCCAAATAAGGTAACATTCAGAACACCGAGGATTAGGTTGTCAACAGATGAATTTTGGAAGAACATAATCCAACCCATAATAGAATTCCAGGGGCAGTATTTATCGACTGTATAATCTTGGACGAGTTGCTTAGCATTCTTCATCTGTTTAAAGAATGTTCATCTCATTTTACATCCACTTGTAGGATGTTGTGAGGATTAAGTGAATTAATCAGAGTAAAGAACACATAGTTGTGCTCACCCTCAGTAATCACTCAGTAAATGCTCAAAAAGCTGGACATCCAGCATCCCAGTGAATATTACTGTCATTGTGTCCCCTTCAGATCCAGTCAGTTGTTCGTGGCCCTGTATGAGATTTTTTTTGCCATGCATCTAAAATAATTTAAAAACCCACGCCTATAAAACTGCAACTGAAAAAAAATAAAATTTTCACCCAAGTCATTCACTGCAAATATCAGGGACTTTCTTTAACTTTCTCCATTCAAGGATTGCTAGGGAGGCAAGAAATGTTTGTCTTAAAAATAGCAAGTCATTTCAAAAGGCCCTGTGCTAAAAATACTAGAAAACATTATGAAGTTACTCTCTTCTAAATATTTTGATGTATCCTGGCACTATTTAAAATTAGAACAAAGAACAGCTGTCAAGTGAAGCCAGAGGAGAGACTTAACTGGGAACAGAGAGCTTTGCCCTGTGGCACTCACCATGCGCATGTCATCTTTATCAATATGTCTGTGAACCTTGGCTTCTTTCTCTATCTGCATTTTCCTTTTGCCACTAGGATTGCTTTGGGCCAGTCTTGTTGAATTCAATTACATCTATGTGATGAAACATCATGATAAGATGATTCTGCAAAACGATTTCCATTCCTATTTTGATCGCTGCCCCTGATTTTAACTCCCCTGCCCCCCAACCCACTGCCTCACTTTTTGTCCCTGTCATCTCACTGAATTGGTAAGTCTGAAAACAGCAAGGGCTGTACCAGGGAGACACAATCTTCCCATACCCTCCACTTGGTCTGGTTTCTTTTTTTTTTTTTTGTGGTACTGGGGGTTGAACCCAGGGTCATTCTACCTCCAAGCTACACCCCCAGCACTATTTTTTATTCTTTATTTTGAAACAGGGTCTCACTAAGTTGTAGAGGGCCTCACTATGTAGCTGCGGCTAGCCGCGAACTTGTGATCCTCTTGTCTCAGCCTCCCAAGTACTGGGATTACAAGCGTGCACCACCACGCCTGGTTTGGTCTAGTTTCTTAGGAAGTGGGAAAAAAACATAGAATGTAAATCTCTGAAATCTCTAACCCAGAGGTTCCTCAGGTTGATTCTATTGCACAGCTTTCCTTCGAGCGGTTCCATAAACATCCCACGTCCAAATGCCTGTAGGCAGTTGCAATTCAATGTTAGAAACTGCTGGAGTTTCACAGTGTCCACCCACTGGCAGGAGGTTGCAAGAAGTCCTGCAGTCAGGAAACATCTTTAACTGTCTAAACCTGTGTTTGCCAAGCTTACTCCCCCAGAATAGCTATTTACAACTTTTAGGGAACTTCTGTTCTTTGGGGTTCCGGTCAATATTTTCACTGCTAAAATCCAAGAAACCTAGCCATACAACTTAGAGGAAGGAAGATTTATTTGCTCACAATTTTTTGGATATTTTAGAGGCTCAGTCCATGTCAGGCCAGGTCTGCAGAGCTTAGAGCATGGTGGCAGGAAACAGAGAGAGAGAGAGCACACGCACACATGTCTTTGTTCTCACATTGTGGATGCCAGAAACCAGACAGCAAGAGCAAAGGGAGGAGAAGCCATACATAATCCCCAAGGCCACACCCCCAGGGACCCACCTTCTCCAGCCACACCACACCTGCCTAGGTTATCACTCAGAAAATCCATTACAATGGATTTATCCACTGATGAGATTATTACAACCCTCATGACTTCATTATATCAACTCTGAACATTAATGCATGAGCTCTTCAGGGGACACTCTATATCTAACCACATCAGTGGCCCAGTTTGGGGACTAGTAATATAGAAGGACCAAAGGTGTGTCATCTGTAGCCACACAACTAAGTATTGGCTTTGCTGTAACTGTAATCAGGGTTCCATGATCTTTCCTCTTCTCTAATATAAATATATTCATGATGTCACTAAAAATGATGGAACAGAATTTGTAGGACTCAGCCCAATTCTTTATCTAAAAAATCAGTTTCCCCCTTTCAGTCTCATCTCCACTGTGCCTCTGATGGTTGGAAATATGGAAAAGGAAACTTATTACCCAAAAGAAACCCTGTCTATGGAAGGAAACAGATGTGCTCTGAGCCCAGAGAGTGGCACTCAGCCTTCCTCTTCTTCCCTCCTGAGCCCCCCCTGGGTGCTGAGCCCACCCCTTCTCGCTCTGCTTCCATCCCCATCCTATCTCCTGCTCCATGCCTCTGAGTCCTTTTCTTCCTCTCTGGCTCCAGCTTCTGACCCAGCTTTCCTCAGGATGCCAAAAGAATTAGTGGCTGAAAGCCATCCTCTGGGTCCCGCCCCAGAGTGAAACCTCCGGAAGACCAAGAAGCCTTTCTCTCATTAATATTGATTGACCAACTCCAACACAGTTTGTGATAATTGCTACTGCTCTCTCCTTTCTCTGACTTGCCAAGACTTCCTCTTCCTTTTGAGCCATCTGGCACATGCCAAGACCCTGCTGGGGGGTGGGTGAGGCATAGGAGAGGCTAAGACTTCAGCATTCTGTCTCACGCAACATATATATGTTGGTGATAAGAATTGTTTTTGTGTACTTTTTCATTCCTTAATTATTTTTCTTTGGTGTGTTTCCATGCTATTCTTTTTTTTTTTTTTTTGCCGGGGATTGAACCCAGGGGCGTTCTACCGCCGAGCTACACCCCCGGCCCTAATTTTTATCCTTTATTTTGAAACCGGGTCTCACGAAGTTGCGGAGGACCTCACTAAGTAGCTGAGGCTGGCCGCAAACCCAGATCCTCCGGTCTCAGCCTCTCAAGTACTGAGATTACAAGCGTGCGCCACCATGCCTGGCTCCCATGCTATTCTTAAAGGGAAAGATCTTGTGGTGGTTGGTCAGGCTTCAGGATCACATGAGAAAGGAAGGGGAATGGGGCAGAGAAGGAAGGCAGGGGTAGACACACACCAAGCCAGAAGTGCATAGGAAATTAAAACTGGGATGCCGTTTCTGCAGGCATCTGGGGAAGTGCTAATGCTGAGTGGATCCAACTTGGATGCTTAAGTGCGAGACTTTGCATGGTCTTGCCAGCAATTTCAAATACACACACACACACACACACACACACACACACACACACACGTATATATACTTAATGTACTGCAAACTCTAGGAGTGCAGAAGTGATCCTTGAAGGACACTTTCCTAAGAAGTTAGCTGAAATTTGGGTTCTAACTGTGAGTTCACACACATTTTTTTTTTAGTAGTAGTAGGAAGAAATGATGTTTTCTGTTGTTCTTGCTTTGCTTTAAGAAGCAGAGAATATCAGATTTGCTTGGGGCAGATGTAGCATAGCTTGTTAAGAGCCTTACTGCTCATATGCTTAAAATTGAGGTCAGTAGATCGGCATCAACAAGAAGAAATGCAGACTCTCAAGCTGGCAGAGTTAGGATTTACATTTGAACTTGATGCCCAGGCGATTCCTGTGCACTGACACGCAAAAGTCTGAGCAGTGGCTGAGAGTCCTGGCTCTAGAGCCACGGAGAGCTGGGATTCAGTGTTGGTTCTGTGACCTTGGACATTGTCTTAACTTCCCTGAACTTCCATTTCTTTATCTCTAAAATACACTTAATTATAGAGTCATCGTGAGGCCGAGTGATAAGCCATGAGTTGTTGGCAGCGTGCAGGTAACAGGACATTCTGTGTGGAGGGAGAGACATTAGGCCAAGGCCTAGAGTAGCGCAAGTGCTCAACGTGTGTTCAGTGCCATCCCCATTGAAAAGGTAGATAGAGAGTTATTTATTCAACTTTATTTATTATACTTGCTGTGTGCTTCCTGGATGCTCTTTTAGACCTTAGGGACATCACTGTGAAGCAACAGACAAAAATTCCTGTCTTTATGAACTGATGTCCTAGTGATGTCCACGAATGGCAGGAGGATTGCTTTTATTACAACAAAATAAGCTGAGGTTCTCTCTCTCTCTCTTGGTCTCTCCTTCCTTTCCTCCTTCCCTACTTCCCTCTCCCTGATTGTTGGGGTGGAACCCAGGGCCCCCAGCCCACTGGACAAGTGCTGTACCACTGAGCCACACCTCCAGCCCTTTCAATACATACTTACTTTATGGAACAAGTGCTCAATCTATTTCAACTATTATCACTAGAGAAGTAATGGATTGGGGATTATTCATTTTCCTATAATTTAGGAAATTACAGGTTGCAGAATGGTTGCCTTTTTCAACAATGGATGACCTTATTTGGGTTCATTTTTTTTTCTGAGCTGAACAAATAATGGCATCCTCCTCCCTAAAGAATAAAAGTCTGACTCCTCTATTTACTGAGCAGATCCTCTCGCCAGGCTTGTCCTTCTCTGACCCGCTCCAATGCTCACTGATGTGCGTACTTCTCTGAAAGCTCTCAGTGCCATTCCTGGTGCAGAATAAGGACCCACTGAGTATGAACTCTTATTACCCAGATCTTTGTCCATGCCTTTTCCTCTTTCTGGGATGCCCTGTCAACTGGTCCAGCTCCAAGGTGCTGATTAAAGCTCAGGTAAATACAGTAATGCCCCCTGATCCATGGGGGATACTTTCTAAAACCTGAGACAGGGGATAAGACCAAACTGTATATATACTATGTTTTTTCTGTGCACACATACCCATGATTTATAAATTAGATACAGAGATTAACAATAATACCTAATAATAAAATAGAATAGAATAATATACTATAATAAAACTTATGGTTGCTTACTTCTGACATTATGCCTTTAATATTTTAGGGCTATGGGTAACTGAAACTACAGAAAGTAAAACCAAAATCATGGGTAGGGGGTATTCATTTGAATCTTTTATTTTGGGGGGTACTAGGGATTGAACCCAGGGGAATTCTACCTTTAAGCTACATTCTTAGCCCTATTTTTTATTGTTATTATTTTTAAAAAATTTAAACAGTGTCCCATGAAGTTGTGGAGGGCCTTGCTAAGTTGCTGAGGCTGGCCACAATCCTGCGATCCTCCTGTCTCAGCCTCCCAAATACTGTGATTACAGGTGTGCACCACCACACCTAGCTTCATTTGAATCTTTAGAAAGGATGGAAATGCCCACTGATCCTTCTCTGCTCGCTTAGTATTTCTCTCTTTCCATTCGAGTAAGTGAATGCAGGTCAGGTCGGAGGGCCAGGCTGTGTGTGAGTTACTGCGATGATCTCCTGCCATCCTTCTGCAAAGGCCCAGCAGCTCTTGTACAAGTCACTAAATTGAGTTGCTTCAAATCCGCTTACGGGAACCCACACAGCAAGATAAAAAGGCAAACAGCCACATTCCATTTTGGAGTCAGATGCTTTCTATGGGGGCCTTGGAAATTGTCAGGGCAAGTTCCGTCTTGTCATAATAGGATTTTTGATCACTCGTGGAAGGAAAATGGTGTTGAAGAAAGGAGAAGTTACTGATAGGAAGTTCTAAAAAAGTGCCACAAAGAGGCATTTAGAAGAGTCAACAAAATTGGGAGTGGTAGCCATGTCTTAAGGGCCATCTGCTACTCTCAGAACGATGGCTTTGCTAGCAATCCTGAGCACAGCCAAGTCTAGGGCCTGGGATTCTGTAGATGGGGATGGGAAGTCCCCCAAACTTGGTGACTAAGAAATAAAGGAGCCACACTGCATTGAGTTTTTAACTTCAGATCCTGAGAGTACATAGTACATGTACCCCACACATACAAATGCACACACATCCATTTGTACATGCACATACTCCAGGTATACCCTCACAGCACACACTGATACAAGCATAAGCACAATCAAACACACTTACACATCCCTGAGCATATTCCAAGGAGAGGAAGCAGAGTAGTCAGGGAACCTGAAACACACTGCAAGAGGAAGGGGTGAAGAAGTCCAGGTGTGTAGGCAGGCAGAAAGGGTGTGGCCAGGCAGGTGGGTTCCTTCAAGCACACAAAGGCCTGGTGGAGGGAAGAAGCATGGAGCTCTGAATGAAGTAGAGAGGTAGGAGCTCAGGTTCGAGCTCCAGGACTTGGAAGTCTCAGGAAGGAGACTCCAGCTCAGTGTGATGAAGAAGTAAGCTGTGGGGTTCATAGTCAAGAGTCTAGATTTGGAGTCATCTCTTCTGAGTTTGGGTCTCAGTTCTGTCACTTAAAAACTGAGGGACCTTAGACAACTTACTTAATGTCTCTGAGCCTAAGTTTCATCATCTTTGACACAGGACCCATAAACATACCTACCTATTAGGTTTAAGTGACCCAGGGCTTGGAAGTGCTTAGCACAGTGCATGTTTAAGCCTCAGGCCCCTTGAAACCGGGATCCTCTGGAGTTGTGTGTTACAGCAACTGGGGCTGCTTCTCTCCTTTTGATAGAAGCAGAGCCTTCAAGAAGGGCTCTCTAAACAAACCTCCATGTGAGCCCCCAGGAAGGATCTCTTTTCTCAGAGTGAGGCCCACACTTGTCTGTTACTAACAAAGCACTCTTCCTGTACCCTTGCCCCAGCTTCCTGGGAAAAAGCCGGCTGGTTGGTCAGTGCAAGCAAAAGTTGACGTGTACCTGTGGCTGGGCTCCAACCGATACTCCAGTGCCATTTTGGACAACTTGCCAGCAGGCTATGAAGCAGAAATGCACTCCAAAGCAGCTGGCACTAATCACCCTCCATCCAACCTGCTCTACCAAGGTATGGCACCCACTGGGCAAAGAGGGGAATTAGATGTCTTTGGTGGGCTTCTGTGCAAACAGTGGGGAGGACGACATGCATGAGTTGTTTGAACATTGTTTTAGGACCAACTGCTTTGCCTCCTTTAATATTGTGTCAGAGTGTTGGTGTTCTTCCTTATCTTCCAATGTTCCACATAGAAGTATCAACTGAAGTCACAAAACACATCTGCAATAAACATTTATGCTTCTCTGTTAATGGAGAGAAAGCAATTTAAGTTTCTTTGCAGGCAGGCTATGTAGGTTGGGTTTGCCTTTTAAGCAAAGTGTACCTTTTAAAGAAGCATCAGTAACTGCTTGTGCTAGTAAGGCCTATGGAATCAAGGCAGATTTTCCCTTTACATGGGATTGAGGTTTTGACCTATTGCGCTCCCAAAGTCGCTCAGTGGAGACTGGTATTGGTGGGGTCACTCATGTTCCTCTGTTTTGATTCTTGGCCTGGCTGCTTAGAGAAAGTCAGCATACTTTATGGAATCCTTTCTTCCATATAGTTATTTTTATGAGTTCCATCATGTTTACATTTTCATCCAGCTTTGCATGTTATTATAGATGTCAATGTTTTACAATTCCATTTTTCTTTCTGTTTCCAAGTCACTTCAATTTGCATGACTTTTTTTTGCTGTGGAATTCAGATAAAACAGATTGCAGTTTTTCCTTCACTTCTACTGAAGTTGAGTTTCGAGCGGGGGCAGTGTTGGATACGCTGCAGAACTGTATACACACCCGGGTCTCCTCTGTTGCGCAAGGCTCCTCAGATGTGGTTGACCTTGACAGCCGGTGGACTCTAAGTGGCTCAATCATCAGAGAAGACAAGGTCCTGGAGATTTGCATACAGTGTTTTAGCTCATGGTGTCTGTGACCAATGTCAATGCATAAGAACAATGTCTTTTCAGAAAATGCATAATACCTATCATGTGCCAAATATTAGGCCCTATACATAAGATATCACTTATTTCTCACATCAATCCTATGTGGTTTATTCATTTTACAGATGGAGAGAATATGTATCAGAGATGCTTAGAAATTGCCCAAGAGCACGCACCTAGCAAATGATGGGGCAACCCATCTCCAAACCCTTGTTTCTTTCTACTGTTCTCCACCTTGCCTTTAGAGAGCTTTTGTCTTTGGGCAAATAACACCCACATCAGGTTATTTTCCTGTTTCTATAGACACTCTCTCTGGATACCCAAGGCCCAAGACATGTTCGCTCTTCTAGCTACCAACCATTCAGAGGAGAGGACAGACTTTTTCCAGTTCTTTTGAACCTCTCCAGCATGTTGTTTTCATGGGGTGGCCTAATAAACTTTTCTGCTGTGTGCTGACGTTGATGGCTTTGACTGCCTTCCACATCTATGGGAGAATTTCATGCCCTAGAGAATATCCATTCAGCAAATTAGTCTGCACCTATATATGGAAAGCGTGGTGGAAAACTTGCAGGGGATGTAGAGATGAATGAGAGGTGATGCTGACCTCAAGTGGGGCAATCAGATGTGTCTCTAGTAGCCACAGGGGGAAAGTGAACCTGGCACAACAGATGGACCTCCAAAATGGGAGGAGGCTGGCTAGATTAGTCCAAGGAACAGAACTGGTAAGATTCCAGGTTTCGAAGAAGCAGAGACTTAGACTAAGAGAGTGCATCCCCTAGAGTTGTACAGTGTACTGCTCATGAGGCTGTGATTGAGAGCTCTGCTAAAATCCCAGGGCTAGTCATTTCAGGGGCGACTGGTGGACATTCTCAAACAATGAGACATTCCCAAGTTCATTCCCAGCTGAGAAATCTGCCAAACGACATAGTATGCTGAGGAACACGGGGGCTGTCTCCTAACTTACTCTTGTCAGGAAAGCCCTGTGCCATCTGCCGAGCATTCTTTTGTTTACCTCTATCATTTTAAGGGGCTTTCTTGACATCAGGGCCCAGTCCATTCACATGAGGGTTCACCGGTGTCTGTGGGATGGGGAGAGGGCTTTAGGAATCACTTCTCTTGCTGCTCTGGCTCAGCCAGAGCTTGCAGAACCTTGTACTGTGACTACCTGGACTTAGCTGGGGAGTGTGCAGAGATCAAGTGTCCAAATCCTTTGCAGGGTCTGAGACAAGACTGATAAGGTTTCTACATTCTCCAGGCTGCATGTTGGTCCCCATGCAGCCAGACAATGGCATAGGTAGAGGGACAGAAATGTGAGCAGTTCTCATGAGACTCAGTAAGGAAATTGCTTGTGGTGTCCCCTGCCCTCCTTGTCCTTCCTCACCCTGCCAGTCTAGAGTCCAAGTCCTGTATCGCCCACCGCTGCAATGTCTCTCCAGCCCCTCATGTCCTTTGCCTGCTGCTCTCACAGGACACTCATCCCTGGCTTCCTGTCACTGTGATTTGAATGCTTATCTTTGCGTCTACCTTCTCCTAGGAACTCCCCAAGAGTAAGGGATATCTTAGTTACGCTAGACTCATTGGAGACCAGAACTGTACCTTAGAGACCAAGACTGTACACAGTAGGCACTCAAAAAAGCCATTGGCTGGCAGAACGGATAGCTCAAGATGTTTATTGAGTTTATTGAAGTGAAAGCTCCTTGTGGGGCAGCCCCGTACACACGCACGCACACATGCATGCATACACGCACACGCAAGTGCACGTGCACATACACACAAAACTGGGAACAGGAGAATCACTAGGGAGTAAAAGATATTTTAGAAAAAGAAGTGGATTTTAGAATCATACAAAAGTAAAATCTAGGCTGTGCAAACTTGTGAAAGCATTTTAGCTGTTTTGTGGGCCATTTTTCTTGTCTCTACAATGGGAGGAAATATATATATTTCACAAGATCACTGTGAAGATTAAGACAGCCAGTGTGAGAAAGAACCAAGGAGAATACCTGCTCCCAATAGCAGCACAGTTCACAGTAGCCAAATTATGGACCCAACCTAGGTGTCCATCAACAGATAATTGGTATATACACACAATGGAATTTTACTTGGCCATAAAGAAGAACAAAATTGTGTCATTTGCAGGAAAATGGATGCTATTATGCTAAGTGAGATCAGCCAGTCTCAGAAAGTCAAGCATCATATGTTTTCTCTCATATGTGGGAGCTAGAGAGAAAAATAGGAAAGAAAAGGGACTTCAGATAAATGAGGAGAGAGACCAGTAGAATAGTGGAAAGGGGACTGGGGGAGGGAGATGAGAGTGGGAAAAAAAGAGGCTTGAGGAAGTAAAGGCCTAACCATAGAAGAAGGTATCACTATCAATCTCACTAACACGTATGGGAGGAAGGGGAGAGGAGCCGAATAGAATGCGGAGGGAAACACACCAAGTGGTGTGTGTGTGTGTTTGTGTGTGTGTGTGTGTGTGTGTGTGTGTGTATGTGTCACTTTGAAATTCATTATGATGTATAATTACAATACACCAATAAAAGTGCAGACAACAAAGTAGTCCATCAACAGTACCTCTTCCCGTTCTTCACCACGTCTGTTCAGCCACAGAGGAGGGCGGTACTGGTCACCTTTGGTCTGTCTGTGGATACACAGAGGCGCATCACATCCAGACACTCATTCGCACGTGCTGCTCCTAAGACGCCCACTAACGCCTGCCCCGTCTGTGATTCGTCCACAGCCCAGCATGTCTTCCAGCTGAGAGCTCACATGTACCAGGCCCGGGGCCTCATCGCAGCTGACAGCAATGGACTTTCAGATCCCTTTGCCAAAGTCACATTCCTGTCCCACTGCCAGACCACAAAGGTAACTAGGGAACCAGCCCACCTCCTTCCTATAGCCAGCAGCTGACCCACAGCAGAGCCCTGGAAAGAAAAACGAGGGGCATGTGTCCCACACCTGCCTCTCTGGGTGTGCAGGTGATTCAGACTAAGAAACAAGCATGGGCAGGAAGGATGGACGTAGGGAAGGTCTGTCATTTCCCTGAGAGCCATTGTCCTAAGGCAGAGGGAGCAAGTCCTGAAGGAAAGGGAAGTTGGGAGGAAAAGAGGAATGAGGGGTGGGACCGGCATGCTCGGGGTGGGGCACCTGCTGGAGTGTTGGGCACAGTGTGTGCAGTGGGGAATGAGCAAATGAGAAGACAGCACAGACGACACTTGGGAGGCTAAGGTGCATCACTGCCGGGGTGGGCTCCTAATCAGCAAAAGTCCAGTAGGATGTTTTCTCCTCAGGTCCTATTCTCTAAGGATTTACTCTGTTCTCTGATTTGCTGCTTGGAGAGTTTCAGCTCTGTAAAAAACTGTCCATCTCAGGGAGGAAAGACACAAACAGCCCTGAGGTCACCTTGCAGCTCATCTACTCGACAGCCACATGTCTCTGGGCAAATAATACAACTCACTTAACCCCAGGCCTGTCATCTTAAAATAGGGATGTTGTAAAAGGAGCGAAAAGTTAAGTATATAAAATGATTGATAAATGGTGCCCATTATACTGGCCAGTGTTGAGAGGACTAACATTTTTCTCCAAGGCAAAGCCTGGGACCCGGATGATGGATTGGACTGAATTTTGATTTATGATGCGCAGGCCAAGAGCATGTGAACCAGTATCGCATCTATTTACCCTGAGATCGTCAAATGGTGACTCTAGAAAGTGCAGACCAGATCCTGCAGCTGGCTATGCTGTGATAAGCCCCCCAGGGCAGGTCTTCAGAGTCCTATAGGAGCAGAGATGAGAGAGGGGTTCATTCTGTCTGGGAGGGGAGTCAGGAGAGCCTCAAAAGGAAGGTTGACTCCAACCTCATTCTGCAACTGAGCATGAAAACCAGGAGGCGGCAGACCATTTCCTCCTTCCTGGGTTTTGAGAGGTTGTGTATAGCACGGTAATTATGAGTATAGACTCAGAGCCGTATTGCCCTGGTCCCAATCCAAGCTCTCCCCCTTATTAGCATGTAACTAAGCAAAACCCCCTTTGTGCTTCTGTTTCTTCCTCTGTGAATAGGGACGATAGTAATGTATATACTTCCCAGAGTGTGAAACACCCAAGACCGTACCTAGCTTCACCGAGCTTCCAGCTGATTACTTATTCTTGTTGCCGTTGAGTTTTCTGGTCCACAGCAAGGGAACTCTCAAGCAGTGGGCACCTGGGCCCCTTCTCCACCTGCCACAACAACCCTGTAATTCCAAACCCTCCGAGGTGACCCCTGGTGGATCAGGGAGTTGAGTGAGCTCCATGGGCTGCCATATAATTTTGCATCTTCCATATAGTATCTTCATTTGATTTAGATCTGTATCTTGAAGCAACAGATGATTTTTGTTTATGAAATGATCATTCAAAAGGGAAAATAGGTTCTGTTAAGTCCTGGATTTGCCTCCATAATTTTGAATCAAATACCTAATTTTTGTTGATAATAATAGTTATTTATTGGAAACTCTCCACATGCCAGGCATGATGCTAAGCATTTTCTATGCATTGTTAGCTACACCTCACGGCAGTGCTAAGGTGGGTGTTATTAGTGTCCCCATTCTGCATAAGAGGAAGGTGAGACTCAGAGACTATACAGCTAGAAGATGGTGGAGCCAAGATGGAAACCCAGGTTTGTTCAATTCCAGGGTCACCTTGCTTAACCACTCTGGTTCTGTTTTGGTAAGAAAGGTTTCCAATTGTCCTTTCCTGTTTCCTCGTGCCTTGGAGGGATTGAGGGAGGCAGGGATCCCTCTCACACTCTATGTGATGGGGAAAGCCAGGCTTAGAGGACCTGTGGGCACAGCTGAGTCCCAGTGCTCACTGGGTGGCACTCCTATGAACTGACCACTGGTACACAGGAGAACCAGCCTCTGAAGGCTGGTCCTGCAAACCAATCCAAAAAGTGATTTATTGGCACAGAGTATTTTAAGAGGGGAGTTCAGTCATTGTAAACATCACTGAGGACATGGGACTCAGAAATCTGCGACTACAGGATGAAGGGAAAGGGAGAAAGCTCCTACAGAGAAAGGCTTTAGGGATAGATGGGAGAGGGGCCAAGTGGCTAACAAAAAGTATTAGAGGAGAGAGAAAAGGGATCTTAGAGGGTGGGGGCATGGAACCAGAGGTTTCTAACAATCATACTGATGCTTAGTCCTGAAGACATGGATGGGTAGACAGGCTTACCCCCATGTGCCAAGGCTGGCGTGTGGTAGGCATTTGCTTTTTTTTTTTTTTTTGTAGTCCTGGGGATGGGACCCAGGACCTCAGGTGTATGCTAGGCAAGTGTTCTACATCCCTATCCCTAAACATTTAGTCATTTATAAATGAATATGAAATGGGATGCAGTATGTGTGTGGGAGGGGATTAACAAGCATTTGTTGAGCACCTACTGTGTGCCAAGCAAGTAAACAATTGATACCCTTTATCTCAGACAATTCTCATAACAACTCCACAAGGTAGGTGTTAATCTTATACAAATGAGGAAAACTAAGGCTTGGAGAGATTAAGTCACTGGCCTATCATGGACATAGAATAAGTAATAAAACTAGGATTCCATTCAGGGTTTTTAATGTGATTCCAAAGCTATACTCTTCTATGGTATCTGATGCCCTCTTCAGAGTGTTAGCTAAGTGTTGCCATGACCTCCCAAATAAAGATGGAATCCAATAAAATGTATAACTCTTCAAGGAAGCCCTTAAAAATGAGGCTAATCCTAGGTACCTTGGCAGAGGAGTGGGAGAATGTGTTTTTGTTCGGGTGAGCCTTTTAGTACCTCTCGAAGGTGACCATGTGGTCTTTTATACATGGGAGCAACTCCAAAGGCAGGTTAATATGCGTGGTGAGATTTGAATGAGACCGTGCATGTGCAGAGCAGTAGACAGCACACAGTAAGTGCTCAATAAAGGGTAGTCAGTGTCATCATCACAGCACTACTGTGGGGAATGGGCTAAAATTATTTATGCTCATACATGAAGAACAGCAACACAAATAGCTATTAAGTACCTGCTATGTGTAGGATGCTGTGCTGGTGCCTAATACTGTGTCCAGCACACTGTAGGTCCTGAATACATATATGATAAATTAATGAATGAATGAATGTCGGCCTCTAGAATCCTATCAACAGGCGTTTACAGACCTGTGCCATGGAATACATCAAAAGATTTCTCTAGGAAAGATGCTGTGAAGACCATAAATTGCTTTTCATCACACTGTCTGGTGCAGGCTACAAAAGAGATCACATGTCTATTTTCAAAAGCAACATAGAAACTCAAGGTTCTTTGTGCGGTAGGCCAGCCTCTGACACAGGGTAACTGCACTGCAGCTCCATGCTCCTGTTTATTGGCCAGCTGAAGCTTTTCTTTTCATATCAGAAAAGTTAGATTTTTTTCTGAAATCTTACGTTTAAAGCTTCATTGTGTCTGAGGCATAAAATACTCTAAAATCACAAAAGCAAGAAGGGAAGAAACTAGAGAAACAAAAAATATCTTTTCATGACCATGGTACAAATGACTTAATGCTATAACTAGAGAGGACTCTATGCAAATCTCTGAGATGAGTTGTATGTGGGTTCTGGAGTCTGGGAAGTTAGTCCAGCCCAGGTCTTTTGCTCATCCCTCTTGGGAGAACAGTAAGAGAAGGGCTCAGTTCAGAGGTGCAGTGGAAAAGTCGCCAGGCCCCAGTGGCTGCAGAACATTACCTTGTGAAATCACCCATTTGATGGTGCAGCCTGGAAAAGAGAGAGGTGACTGGGCTCTTTCGAGAACTGGCTTTACATATCAATAGGGCAGCTTCTGCCCAGGCACAGCCTCCTGCCCTCCCCTGAAGACACCTCCAGCCTTTGTTCTGTGAAACTGCCATGTTTCCAAACTAAACAGAAAAGAGGATCCAAGTCCCAAGATGTCCTCCCTTCTTCAATGTCCCAGCAGGGGCTGTGAGGCAATCCCAGGTGAGACACTCGCAGAGCTGGACCAATTATACCCGTTATTGTCCTTTGACCTTTGATTTCTCACATGTGTCATGTTTCTCCAACTGTGACTCCAAAGTGAACCCCATGAAAGAAAGATATCATGCAAAAGGGTGAGAGTTGTTTTGAAAACCTTGGCCTCTTCAAAGCAATAAATAAATATCCACAAAACCACAGAATTTCATACAAGGAAAATTTGATTTTAAATTCAACTTTATAATATTTGATGATAATATTTTATTTGTTCATAAGTAAAGAATCACTAGATGCCCCATCCTCAGTTTTCCCATCCATAAAATGGAGTTAATACAGCATCTCCCTGGTGAGTGTGGACAAGGTTAACAGCCTGGGCTTTGGTGCCAGGGGATCCAGTTCCAGTTCTACCACCTGCTAGATCGGGACAAGTGTCAGCTTCTTCATCTTTAAAATGTATACAAATAATTATACCCAGAACTATGGTGAGGTTTAAACAAGACCATGCATGTACAGAGCAGCAGAAAGCGTACAATAAGTGCTCAATAAAGGGGAGCCAATGTTGTCATCACAACAGTACTGTAAGGAATGAGCTGAAGTTATTTATGCAAATAGAGTATAAAACATTAAGAATATAAGCTCCTGCAGGGCAGAGAAGCTTTGCATTCCCCTGGCATTGAATATAGTAGCTGTTCAGTTTATGGAGTCACTTAAATATTGAATGAACGAGCCAGGGTGGTGGAGATAGATCCTCTTTGTGTCTGTTGAATGACCTTGGAGCCCCCTATAACTGAATGGTTCTTTTGGTCCCTCCTTCCAGGTCATTTCCCAAACTCTTTCCCCTACCTGGAACCAGATGTTGCTATTCAATGAGTTGGTGCTGTACGGAGATGAGAAGGAGCTGGTAGAGTCCCCGCCCCTGGTGGTGGTGGAGCTCTACGACAGCGACGCGGTGGTAAGTGTCCGCCTGACCAGTGCTGACTGTACCACATTACCCATGCCACACTGCACTAACCTACTTTATTTTAAAGTAAATAAAGTCCTGACATGGTCAGTGGTCAGGACTCTAGATGTGTGTATTAGTTAGCTTTTTCTGTCTCTGTGACCAAAATACGTAACAAGAACCACTTAGAGTAGAAAAAAAATTTTTTTGGCTCATGGTTTCAGAGGTTCAGTCCATAGTCGGTCTGCTCCAAGGCAGAAACATGGCAGTAGGGCATGGCAGAGGAATGCTGCTCATCTCATGGTGGCCAGAAGGAGAGAGAGAGATAGGTAGAGATAGATAGATAGAGATAGAGAGAAGAAGAAAAAGGAGGAGGAGGAGGAGGAGGAGGAAGAGGGGAGAAGAGGAGGGGACCAGGGACAGATATAGTCCTCAAGGCCATGCCCCCAGTGACCCACCTCGTCCAGCTATGCCCCACCTCTGAACTTTACAATGCAATACATTAGGTTTGGGGGGGACATTCCAAATCCAAACCGTAACAGTGTGCCTAGAGGCAAACCTGACCTCCAAAAGCAATGGTTTACAGGACCAGGAAAAGTGGTGATGATCATTTACTTTCCCCAAAGTTTTATTTTTCCTTAGATTTCCCTGTAACTTGTAATTAAAATCATATCTAGTTAGCAAAATTTAGTCAACACATACTTCTTTAGCAATATGATACTTGTATAAAGCAACCCACAGCTGTCCCAACTCCCAGCTAGCCTCATGTTGTTTCTGTTTAGTAAAAATGTCCACCCCTTTTGAAAACAGGAGGTTTTTGCTGATCTTACCCAGCTAGACAGAAATGGATGGGTACTGTCACCAACTCAACTGTAACAAGGTCTCTGCTTGGCTGATGGTCCCAAGCCCTCAAGAACACATTCATCATTATCCCTTTTCTGTTGTGATGTGAACCAAGCCTCTTCCTCTCCAAAGATGCTCGTTCTGAAACCCTGGGTATATTCAAATGCTTATTGGAGGACATTTTTAGCTTACTAAGACAATTTTTTTTTTGTACTGGGGATTGAACCCAGAGGCATTCTACACCCCCAGCCCTTTTTGATTTTTTATTTTGAAACAGGGTCTCAGTAAGTTGCTAAGGCTGACCTTGAACCTGCAACCCTCTTGTCTCAGCCTCCCAAGTACTGGGATTACAGGCTTGCACCACCACAGCTGGCCTTCTTTTTTAAATTAAGTAGTCTAAAATGAAAGGCAGAGGATTTTTCTTTTATTTGATGTTTCTGCTTTTTCAGGGGGTTGTAGAAACTCAAAGTAAAACAGTTGTCTGGGAAGTCTTTCCAAAGTTTCTTCACTTTCTCAGAGCACTCCTGACAGCCCGGCCCTGGGCCATGGTTAGGAGGGAGATAGTGAGAATCACAGAAGAAGAGCCAGGACCTTGGAGGGTGTGAGCCCTGCTCTTGCTTCCTAGAAGACAGACCCAGAAAGGTCAAATGCTTTTTTTAAGGTCACAGCTAGTTAAAGGCCAAAGCCAGGACATTAACTTGGGCCTACTGTACCCACTTTTTCCTGCACACAGCGTGTTGGCTAATGTAGCTATCTCTCCAATATGCACACATGCTGGTTCTCCGTGTTGCTCCTTCCCTCTGGGTCCCATCCCTTCTCTGTAAATTGGGATTAGATGCATATATTTATGAAAGAAGATTTCTCCTGTTCAGCATGTAGAATTGATTTTCTGTAGGAAGGGCTACAAAATAAATACCCTTTCAATTTTGTTCCTAACAGCATGCTTCCGCTCCTAAGTGTTTATTTTCTATTTGAAAAGCAATCAAGCATCTTTGAAAGCTCCAGCTACACTGGCCTGCGGGTTGGCTGTATTTCTCGTTGCTACTCTGTTGTTTTCCATTTACCTTCGAGATCTCCACTCAGTGATAGACTTTCTTAACCTGACCCCAAGCCAAATCCTTTATAGAAAAATCAAGCTTACATTTTCAAATCTGAAGGGAAAAGGAAACACAAGAGAGAAAGAAAATATGAAAGCTTTCCTCCTGGAAAAATAGGTGTAGGCGTGCAAAAGACTGTGTTCACACCCATGGGCTGCAGCTAAACAGGGCCTCAAATATGGTGATGAGCGAATTATTTGAATTGGACTCTGCTGGATCCGCTTCCAGTATAGAACTTTTTCTCATTTTCCCGGGGGCTTGTGCCCTCGTAAGAGTCTGCAGGCTCTGTGAGAAATGAGTTTATATTTGGCAAATTGGTTTCTTGGGTTTATTTTCACTTAAATTTTCAGGGCTAATTTTAATTAACCATCCCTGGTAGGGATAATGAACAAACCAACTGTTAATTTGCTCACTCATTCTATACCCAGCCGTCCTAACTCTGCCCTTTCCCAGCATAGGTCTGACCCCACCAGTGGACACCAGCAGACGCCTTTGCTTGTTGTCAAGTGTGACTGAGCTAAGGCCCCATTTCCCCCTGTATCGAGCTTCCTTCTACAGTTCGCAGTTCAAGTGCTGGTTCATGATTCCAAAGGCAATGAAGCAGCGTGGCTGCCCGAACCCAACCTCAGCCAAAAGAGAATGTGGCCAAAGGAGAATGCCCTTGGACTGCAAAGGTCATTTATCCAACAGCTTTCACTCAGCAAATATGCATGGAATGCCTGTCCTGGGCCAGGGATGTAGCAGCGAATAAAGCAGGCAATGCTGCCCCATGGAATGGCATTCCTGTGGCTCCTCAGATAAGCAGCAAAGCAGAGTGATTGCTTCAGCTCCACTCAGATAGAAAATAAACACTTTCAAATAGAAAATAAACACTTGCTTCTGGAGGAATCTGGACCTAGACTCCTGGGAGCAGGCCTGGGGAAGAGGCAGGAAGCAGCACCATCGAATAGTTCCATGTACACACATACCTACAAAGATATTTTAATTTCCTCTTTTACTTCCAAGAAAAATCAAGCAGAACTGTGCCCTCACTTAAACATGTTGATCTTAATTATCATTGTCTTCATCCTCCTTATCATCCTCTACTGTGTAATGGGCGCTTGTATACCTGTCACTACACAAAGCACATACAGCATATCATCGTCATGGCCCTATGAACAGGTATCATTTGTAACCACTTTTAGGTCTGAGACTCAAAAAGGGTTGAATAGTTGTCCCAATGCCACAGAGCTAGGAAGAGATCTAAGAACTCAAACCCAGGTTTTCCTGGCCCCTCGCTCATGCTCCCAGCCTCAGTGGAGCCCTATCTGGGGATCCTTTGGAATTCTTGCTTATACCTTAGTTTTCCTTTTCCCCTTCCAGTCTACCCAGGATGATGATTTTAACTGGGATCCATGTGCAAGGAGAGAGACACCCCTGAGATAGCCTTGGGGCAGGAAGCCCCCAAGTTGACCCTCTTAGAGTTTCTCCTGAGTGGATCTCACTGCTCCCCAAACCTGTGGAACTGGGGATGAAGAGCTTGGTAGAAGAACGCTGACAGCTTTGTGAAGATTATTTGCACGATTGGACTGATGTGTATCAGAGCCAAATAAGTAGCAGTCAGGGGACAAAAATTTGTTTTTCTTTTGTGCCCTAGGGGAAGCCGGAGTATTTGGGTGCCACCGTGGCTGCTCCAGTTGTGAAGCTAGCTGACCAGGACTATGAGCCCCCCAAGCTGTGCTATCACCCCATCTCTTGTGGGAACCTCTCCGGAGGGGACCTCCTCGCTGTATTTGAACTGCTACAGGTAAGGGACCCAGAAGTGGCATCTGTACTAGATGTCTGTCTGGTCTGTGTAGCAGGAAAAGTGGCCTTCCTGTAAGTGTCACTCCAGTGAAGCTGTGCCTGCCCTCTCCACCACCTCCACTATCTTGTGGCTGGATATATCTCCTTCTGGGGGGTTGGGGGTGACATTTAAGAACTCAGGTGACATGGGCTATCTTAGAGCCCCTGCACTACAGATCAGAGTCCCAGGATGAAAGATCCCTACGGGCTTGGCCATCAGTGCTTGGGTGGCCCTATGTGAGTCCCCAAGCCCCATATGGACCATGAAAAGACACAAAAGAGGAAGGCAGCAAATGTGCCCAGGTTGTGTTTGCTGCCTCACACAACTTTCATCACACTAGACATCCCTTACGCCTGTTGGGGTAGGTATCATGATTCCCATTTTATAGATAGTAAACCGAGGATTAATGCAACTGACCAACTTAGTCATTGTGCAACTAACTGGAGGTTGAGCTTAGAGCTTAACCAAGACCTGCAAAGCCTTTTGCTCCTTACACTGTCTCACAGCTTCCCCAAAACAAAGAGCTCCTGGTCCTTCTCATTGAGACCTAGGGGGACTTATGAGCATGTGTGCAGGAAGACTTTTTCAGCAAGCAGAGAAAGGATACTGGGAAGGGAAGCTGAGACCCTGGTGTCTGACTATCCAACAAGAACCAAACAGGACACAAAGAGGTAAAAGAAAATAGATGAGCAGGTGGGCTTGTATCAGAGGCTTCTTTCCTTGACTTCTCCCACTGAGATGTCAGGGGGACAGGTGGCACTTTACCTTCAGGTCAGACCAATCCTTCTGCCTTTTTCCATTCAAGCTGCCACAACAGAGTTCCATACACTGGTGGCTTAAACAGCAGATTCTCATTTCTCACTCTTCTGAAGGTTGGAATTCTGAGGTCAAGGCACCAGCAGACCCTGCATCTAGTGACGCCTTCTCCTTGGTTTCTGGATAGCTGTCTTCTCATTATCCTCCCATGTCTGAGAGACAAATGATCTGTCTTGGGTCTTTTCTTACACAGGCACTTATCCCATTCACAAGGGTTCCTTCCCTCATGAGCTAATCACCTCCCCAAAGGCCTCACCTCCAAACATCGTCACTTTGGGGGTTAGGATTTCAACATATGAATTTCCTATTCAGTCTATAACATCTTCTATAGGAAAGCTTGACTTTCAGAAATCCCAATTAAAAACAAAACAAAAAACCCACTTGGTTCAGAAACTAGAAGGTCAGCATTCCTAACACAAACAGCATGAGTAAGAGGAAAGGTGCTAGGGCCAGATCCTGTGGGTATGAATCTCAGTCCCACCACTGATGAGTGTGTGGCCTGGGGAAAGCTGCTTAATCTCTCTCTGTCTCTGCAAAATGCAGGACAATCATCTACCCAAAGAGCCTGGAATGTAATAAACAGTCAACAAATACTAGCTATTTTAGTATTTTAATACCATGTCATAGGAAATTAAAGCAAGATGTTTGATTTCATCTATTTGTTTTAGAAATTAAAAGCTGGATAGAAAGGTAATGGCCTGATTCATATGGAAGGATATTAAGTAGGCCATAAAATAAATTACTTATTTTAGAAATTGAGCTGGAAGGAAAGCTAATGACTTACTTAATATGGCAGGTCAGACTCCAGACACACAGGGAGGCTATGGAGTATTGACAACAAAAGAAACAACTTCCAAGTTAGACATACCTGTATTCAGACCCGAACTCTGCTCACATCTGAACCCTTTTGTGGATAGAATGGTTGATTTGGAAAAAGAATGAACTATCTGTCAGGAAAACTGAGTCTAGGAAAGCTCATGGAGGGATGGAGTATCAGGAATTCAAGCGTTGGCTCCAGTTGTGTCATGGCTGCAGCCTAGGAGAGTAGGAGAAGAGGCCTAGAAAAATCTTTGTCTTACAAATAGTAGGTTCTAGGATTTCAGTATGATAATTAGATTCCGATAGAACCAGCTGAGGTCAGATAGATGCATGTTGCACAGAAATATGGAGAGGCAGAACTGAAGGCCACCTTCAAAACCAACTGGCCCTGTGTTTCCTCAGTGGAGAATCGGGTGATTCTAAACTTTCAGTGAGTGGTTTTGAATCAAAACCAGGCAGAGCACTGAATAACACTGAGCCCACATGCAGGGATGTTGCCCTTGTCGATCTTCCTGATACTTCTAGAGGAAAGTCTAGTTTGATGTTCACCTGTTTAGAATACTCTCTCGACTTGCCTCTTCCCTTTTTAGGAGAGGGAATAGGCTTTGGATTCAGTACCTCCAGAAGAGATCAATGTTACCTCTGAACATTTCCCAAAGTCTGCTTCTTGGAACACTGGTCCCTCCAAATAGAATGAAAAAAAAGTTTAAGAATTGCTTTCCCTTATGTATTCCAATCACATGGTGTTGTTTTCATTGGTTTTCTTTTGGAGTTACTTTTCATTTATGGGAAGTGGTATTTGTTTTTACCCAGTAACAAGAAATTTCCTTTTTAAAAACAAGGATGTGTTCATAATGGTAGGATGGATAATGGCACAGGTGGTGAAGATGGAGGAATGGCTGACTTGGGAAAACTAGATCTAGACCAACCCTCACATTGATGCATGAGAAAGCTGAGGCTCAAGGTTAGCTGACTCAGAGTTGGGCAACTTCTCTTTCCAACATGAAGCTTCCTTCATACGGGCTCTGGGCCAGAGTTCCCGGATCTGTCAATGAGGGGCTGGGTGAGTTGATCACACCAGCTCTCTGAATCCCATGGTCCCACCCTCCTTCTCCCTCAGTGCTGGTGAGAGACCCTGCTACTTGCCAACAGCTGATTATAATAGAGAAAGCATTGTCAGAGGTAAGAAGCTTAAGAGAGTCAATTCATTAGGACTTCTTATTTGAGCACTTGTTCAAAAAGTAATTTGATCATCAGTGTGACTGTCTTAGCATGTTAATCTCATGCATGCTGAGAAGACGGCCCTGGAAATTCTTTCATTTGTCAACAGCTGCTGTCAGTTTTCATCTGTGGATGGCTTACTTTAGCTTTCCTAGCTCTATCACTGCAACATCTCCCTGACTCAGAAGGATTTAATAGCTTGGTTCTCCTATGCACCAGATTGAATCCACTATTTCCACTTCCCTCCTCCGCTCAAGCTAGCTTCCCCTCTGTCCTCCCAGTCCTAGTTTATATCCTGCTGTGGGCCCAGACACTCTGGCTTGAAAACTCAGCGAGCTTCATTTTGCACACTGTGTCTGTATCCATGGCTGGCCAGCCCTGTGGGTGATTGCTTCATAGTCCCCATCTTCTCTGTTCCCTTGGGCTCTTTTAGTTCTCATTGGAATGTTAGCCTCTTTGCAGTCTGCTAGCCTCCTATCTTTTCCCTGTTCATACCATCCTCCACATTCCTTCTAGAACACAACTCTATCATAGCACTCTCCTGCTCAAAAATCCTCAGTTGCATCCCACTTCTTACCTCTAATAACGTTTCTAAAGTCTGTTTTTTTTAAACACCAGTCCCTCTAAATACAGTGAAAAGACATTTTGAGAAATGTTTCGTATTACATGTGTCTTGGGGATTTGAAATGCCCATTACCATTGTAAAGGCTCCAAGAAGTCCAACAGTAAAGAACTTTAAAAATTTTCTTTTTCAAAACCCAATATTTTGCAAATGTGTTTAATCACAAGACTTCCCCCCATGATAACCATTGATGTTTCCATGAAGAAACAATCTGGACTGTTAGAGAATGTTGAATTTCCATTGCCTGGCTTTTAAATGCTCCCAAAATTTGACTTCAAACTGCTTTCTCAGCCTCACATTCTAGCACATTACTTCCCTATACACAGTAAGGCCCTATGTCAGTCCACTGTCAGGTCCCTGATCTCACAACACGCGTCTCCTCGCCTGCCTTTAATCATGCTGTTCATCATTCTGAAGTGTCTCCCACTCTACCATACCAACTCCTCAGCCCCCATTTACCTGTCTATGCAAATGGACATCCTGGAAGTTCAGGACAAGAGACCATCTCTTCCAGGAAGCTTTCCCACCCACCCCAATCTCATGAAATGTTCTCTTTCACCCTATACTTTGCCTCCTTTTTTATTCAGGTGAATTGTTTACAAGTAATTGAAACAATCCCTGTCTCCTCCCTCAATGTATAAGTTTCTTGAAGGCAAGGAGTACTTTTCTCATCCATTCATACATTCAAATATGGCCTGCATGACTGGCGCACCCTGGAGCTATGTGGTATGTCATGTGGCACCCAGGCCTTCCGAGAACCCGTTCTTCCTTCTCATTCCACTTTCCAGGAATCTTGCTCTTACTATCCTAGGAGCGTTCGCTACCTTTTTTCATATATTTTTAATCTTTGTCTCTGTGCTGAATAAGGTAACCCTAGTTCCTTCTTGTCTTTAACCTAAGTTTCATTGGCTTACAAAAATGAGATAGTCTCCCCCCTGCTGGGCACTCATTAAATCCTCTCATTAGAAATCTGAATTAGGTGATTGCATTAGCTTCAGAGAGCATCTCTGCATGATCTTCCTATTTTAAAGGTGGTGTTATTAATTTATAATTAATTTATAATCTAACCCTAACCCTAGTCATGACTTTCTAGGATCCATTCACCCAAAAATAGGCTACAGAGGATCCAGGGATGGCAAGCAGGCTGATCCTTATGTGTTACTAAGACCTTGCAGACCCTGCTCTGGCCTCCAGGGGCGTCTCCAGCCATGAACTTGGCCTTGGAGTTCACGCTTGCCTCTCTGGTGGCCAGCAGGTCAGCACAGTCATGGGTTTCTGTCCCAGGTCTGTTGCCTGCTATGGCATTACCTCAGTGGAGATGCGCAGGCCCATTTCTGGCTCTGCCACAAACTTGTTATTTGAACTCAGGCCCAGTAACTTTCCTCTGGCATCTGTTAGTTTACCAGACCTGGAGATAATTTCTTTCAGCCCTCTGAAGACATCATTCCCTTTATCTGTTGAGAAGTTGGGTATCTATCATTCTTATTATTGCTCCTTAAAATGTGATCTTTTTAGCTGGGCATCGTAGCGCATGCCTGTAACCCCATGACTTGGGAGGCTGAGACAGTAGAATTTCAGGTTTGAGGGCAGCCTCAGCAACTTAGTGAGACTCTCAGCAACCTAGTAAGACACTGTTCCAAAATTTAAAAATGGGCTGGAGGTGCAGCTCAGAGGTAGAATGCATCTGGGTTCAATCCCCAGTATATAACACACACACACACACACACACACACACACACACACACACACATATACACACACAGGTGATTTTTTTCTTCTTCATCTTCTTTGATTGTTTTTAAGATATTTTGTTTATATTTGATTGATAGCAGTCTTACTATGTTGTAAGAAAGTGGAAATTTCTTTGTCTTTATCTTTTTTTAGAGCCTTTGGAACTGTGGCTTGATGTCTTCAATTAGTTTTGGAAAATTATTAGCCATTATCTATTCAAATATTGCTTCGGTTCCATTCTACCCTCCTCTCTTCTTACCTCACCTCTTTCCTCTTATCCTCTGTGACTCCAATTATATGTATGCTAGAACTTTTAATTTATACTCTATCTCATGTTTTTATGTATTTTGTACTTTTCTCTCTCTCAACTTTATTCTATTCACACTAATGGCCTGTCTTCCAGTTTATTTCCTCTGCCTTTATCTGCATCTCATCTCTTTTTTTTAAAACCCATTCACTCAGGTTTTTTTTCCCAGTGACTATTTTTCAGTCATAGAATTTCCATTTCTTCTCTTTTATCATAGGTTTTAGTTTCCTATTGAAATTCTTGGGCTGGGGGTATAGCTCAATGATAGAGTTCTTGCCTAGCATGCATGAGACACTAGGTTTAATTTGAAAGAAGAAAGAGAGAAAGAAAAACAAGAAAAGAAGGAAGGAAGGAGGATGGAAGGAAGGAAGGAAGGAAGGAAGGAAGGAAGGAAGGAAGGAAGGAGAAATTCTTAACTTTGTCTTTTATTGAGCAGATTAAGCATTGTTATTTTAGAATTCGTGTATGGTTACTGTATTTCTGAATCCTGTAGGGGTCTGTTTCTTTGATTGCCCTTTCCCTTGGCTTTTAACCACATCGTCCTATCTTCTTTCATGCCATATTTTATTGCATGCTAGATATTATATATAACAAGATGCAGAGAAAACTTGAGCCTAGGTCGGTATTGTTTCCCTCCAGAGGATTTAAATATACTTTGGAGGCATTTTGAGGCCACTAGCAATTCTAAATCATCTGTACCCAAGTAGAGATTAAGGTGATTTGAAGTTGAACTTTAATCTTTATGAAAGTCAGTATACTTCCAGTTTATCCTTACTCCTAGGGAACTTTATGTGCCAGAAAGTGTGCCAAGTGCCTGCATGCTGCCTCAGCGATTCTTCACAGCAGCTCTATGAATTAGATATCATTATCTTCATTTTACAAATGACAGAGCTGAGAGTCAGAGACACTCAGGAACCTTTCCAAGTCCTCACAGCTGGCAAGTGATGGAGCCCTATTTCGGTTAGCATTCTCACCACTGTGACCCAAATGGCCAACACACAAAACTTAGAGGAAGGGAGACATATTTGTTCACAGTTCTGAAGATTTTGGTCCATACATATATAGTCCATTTTACACTGACTCCAAACAGGAGCCAGGGCTGGAAATCCTTAGGGCATCATGGTGGGCAGCAGAGAGCAAAAGGAACAGAGAGGGTCAGAACCAGAGGCTACAGCTGGGTGGGGCCTGGGACACAAACACACACCGCTCCTGGCCACGTCCCCAGGGTCTTTTCCACAGTAACCAAGTTCCTTCTCCAACATAGCTGCCTCCAGTGCCTGGGGTCTGGGAGATGGACGGAGGTGGTTTAGGGGAAGGTGGGGCAGGGGGAGAGGGGGAATCAATGAAGGAATTGCTTCCATTAACATTATGTACGTATGTGAGAATACCAATGCCAATCTCAATATCCTGTATGGGTAAAAGGGGGAATGGGGAGGAAGCCTGGAGAAAGCTCACCAAGTGCTGTGTGCATGTATGTCACTATCACCATGAACTACATTATGATGTGAGACTATAATGCACCAATAAAAGTACAAAAAATTCCAAACTATAACAAGCCCCAAGAGTGGTTCCTCACCACTGTGCTGGATATGAGATGCAACTGAAGGACAGGTGATGGGCTGAGGGAGACAGAGAAAGGAGAGAGGCTTCTGAGC
>PVJS01017096.1:0-31036 GCA_004027185.1 Glis glis | reverse complement strand
GCAGACACATATTGTTCACATCTCTGCATCCTGAGGGCCTAGCATCTTGACATGAAAATCACTCAAAGCATTGATTGAACAAGTAGATGCCTGTGTGCTTAGGAGAGCATGACGATCCGGGACCTGGCACAGAGAACTGCACAGGCATAGTCTCACTTCTTCAGCAAAACTTGATCTGTACTACCAACTTTCTAGAGCCTTCTCTTACTTATTCCCCTGATGCTACTTTGCAGATTTTCCAACAGTCTCAAAGCTCTAACTTCCTACCAACACTGTCACCAGGTCTTTTCACACTTTCTCTCGTGACAGAGAGCAGCAAGTTGGGAGAAACGTTTCGCGATGCATCTTTCTGCTTTTGGTAAATGCCAATTTTGTTAAAGCCATGTCTCAGAATAAGTTGGGAAACAAGGTTGGATGACTGAAAGAAAACTAGCTTGGGTCTCAGTACTCCACTACTCCCCTTTCTGACCGTGGGTATTTATCATCTGTAAGAGAAGCAACTCTTCCTCATGGGCTTGCATGAAGTTTAATTGAGTAAAAGACGTTAAACATCTAGCAATGAGCAGCACATGGTAGGCATGTGCTTGTCCAAAATAAATATAAGCAGTAAAGGAGCTGGTTAAATGAGAACTTCCAGGAAACCTCTAAAAATAATAAAAATCTAGAAAAATGAACAGCATGGGCTTTTCAGAGGAGCTTGTGAGAGGGTGCCATGAACTCATTATACATTTTATCAGAAGTTCTTTTTTCCCCTGCAAAAGCCAGAGGCTGTACAACTTTCAGAGGAAGGCCCAGCCCAGAGTCCCCAGGGCTAAGGGTAAGATTCTAGGTAAGAAGCAGTTTACATCTACTGAAGTTGAATATATGCATACTCCCTGACATAGCAATTTCATTAAACAGAAATTGTGTCCATCCATCACCAAAAAGCAGATACAAGACCATTCATAGCAACATGGTGCATGCTGGCCTCAAATGTGACACTACCCAGATGACCATTAGCAGAAGGACGGATTCAGTAATAATGCTGTATGCACACAATGGACTATTGTACATCAATGGCAATGAATGACCCACTACTACACGCACCGACATGGATGAATCCCATCATCATAATTTGAGTGAAAGAAGCAAGGCACAAAAGGACTGTATGCTCTATGAGTCTATTCATATACATTTTGAAAGCAAGTGAATTACATCTCTGCTGTTAAATGTCAAAATAGTGGTCACTCTTGGAGGGAGGAGTATAGACAGGAAGCGGGGAGCACAAAGAGGGCATCTGAGATGCTAGTATTGTTTTGTTTCTTGACCCAGGTGTAAGTGATATGCATACATCCAGGTCATGAAAATTCGCCAAACTAGACACTTAATGATTTGCACTCTGTTGGATGTGTATTTTATACTTCATTTTTTAAAATTCTACTAAGATAGTGCCACAAATATTTATACACAGAAAAGGTGGCTTAGAGTCAGACCTGCAAAGAATGGTCATGTAGGATGTCTGAGTGATAGGTGGCTCCTAGATCTGCAGGAATATAACACCCACTCATGTCAAATTGAATTCAGAATTTCTCCAGTGATGATACAATATCTAATTTACTGCCTGAAGCCAAAGAAGCCTTTTGAGATGAATTCTGGTTCTAGGATTCCCTTAAACTTTCCCTAGGTTATAGGCTCTGGCCCTTGCAAAACACTTTATCCCGGATAATTGGGCAGGTATGGTCCCCCAAGTCTATTTAATGAACATGAAAAAGACAATCCCCATTTCCCTGAAATTATATCAGCCAATTGAATATACCCTCAGACTTTCTTTTAGATAAACTGCAGACCTAGGCACCTCAATCTAAAAGAAAATATTCTGTGAGGTCCATTTTCCCCTAATTGGAAACACAAGTAAAGATAACCTAAGACATGGGAGCATGTATTGATCTTGTCATCCACTGTTTATACCACAGACAGAAATCAAACTTGGCCCAAGTTGTACAACCTCATTATTGACCCAAGCCTGCTTCACTCTCTTTCAAAGACTTTAAATGCAAGAATCAGACAGCAAGAAATGCCCTTCTTTTTTTCATGAAATCACCAATGATTTAAAAGGAAAATCCGTTCTTTGGACCTGTCCTGATAGGTTTAGATGATTTGAGTTTGTATTTGCTGTCTGAAGCAGAAAAAGATGGCCAGCATCCATCGTCTGAAGATGGTTTAGCATTCCTGGGAAGGGTCCTGCAAAGCAGTTTCAATCACTAAGAAGAGTTGACCACTCGTTATGCCTGTTGTGTCCACCAACACTGATGGTGGATGCAACATTTTTAACCCCCTTCTCTTGATGCTTTTCATTCCGGAAGATGAGGAGTTAAACCCTTTCCTGTCCTCTGTTGCAGCTAGAGATGCTCCTCCTACCCAGTTATGGTCAATGAGGTTTGAGCAGAAGTTTTCTGGAAGGCTGTTGTGTTGATTAATGGGAAAGCCAGCTGGCATTTCCTTTGTCATTTCTTCCTGCATTAGCTATGAACGGTGTCTAGAAGCGCAGTAGCCATCTTGCCGCTATACAATATGTGAAGCACCTGCTAAGGATGGTAAAGGGGGAACCAAAGGAGCATGGACCACTTCTAATCAAGAAGGGCCATGGTGGGGAGGTGGGGACAAGATGTAGAACATTTGGCAGAATGGCAATATAAACTATCTGGGTAGTAAAATTGTAGCAATTTACTTTCTGTGGGTGCCAGCATATCGTGCAAAATTGTCTATAAGTTAAACCCTAGTGTTGTTGTTTTTTTCGTGGGGGGGTCAATTATTGATAGGGAATTTCCTATGATGCCATCTTTATGGCTGGGTAGAGGCAGAGGAGGCAATGCAACTGGGCTATGTGCTGTAGGAGTCTTAGTCACCTGTGAATACAGCTCACTTGGGCCTGCAGAACCTGCCTACTCCTGCTTGATCATTTATGTCATTGATATTTTCACTCTATAATGGATTGCTTCCATGCATGCCTAACCTTATGGCTTGGAGGGTCCAATAATACTTTCATGATGAGCACCACCGATCACGTATCACTTGGAGTCCCATGGTCAGATGTTCAGGCACTACCAAGGGCAAGAAGCCATTTCTCCAAAAGAGAATAGTTACCTGTTGAAGAGAAATCAGTTCTCTCCAAGATTCTAAGGCTCTCCACTGTGATTCTTGCTAGAGGACACGTGAACATTCAGAAGATTTGTGTGATGTTGGACTTATTGGGTCATAGGAACCAAGTGGCAGAGCTCCCTTGCCCTGGAACTTGAACTTTCTACAGAGCCTTCTCTTTCTCTAGAACCCACTCAAAATTTTCAGTCTCCTTGACAGATGGCTCTGAACATCACACTTATATGTACTATATGTTATTTCTCAAAATCAAAGAGACCCCCGGAATGTTGTTTTGTTTTCTTAGTGGTAGGTGGGCACGAGGTGAGGGAACTTTTCGTTCACGTTGAAGGGCATATCCAATATGATCCTGTATTTCATATCTCATGGGATATAGACCACAGGAACCCGGGACCTGTCACTGAGGTCATAAGCTCCTGAATTCTAGTGGAATGTGTTTCTAATTCTCTGGCACTTAAGTCATTACTAAAACTTCTAAGGTACTTGGTATTTTCAGGATCAGCAGTTACCAGGGTAATGTTCTGTGGAATGTCATGATTAATAATTCTGCAAAGGGAGGAGAGTTGGCACGGCCTGAGGGCAACGATGAAGGTATACTGTGGCCCTTGCCAGATGAAAGAGAAGCACTTCTTGTGGTCTTTGCTATAGTGCTATGAGCATTTACTATACAAATAGCTGTCTAACAGCTTTCAGGGATTGTGTTCGTTTTTCCAGTAGAGACTCCACATCTGACACAGCAGCTATAACTGGTATTAACCCCTGATTAAGTTCATAGTAGTCCACATTCATTCTCTAAGATCCATTCGCCTCTTGCACAAACCAAGCAGATTAAATTAAATGAGATATGGGCAGAATCAGCACCCTTGTATCTTCCAGGCTTTTAATCTCTGCAGTTTCCTCTGAGATGTGGTTTTGCTTTTTGGCTTACTATCCTATGAAGGAGAGAAAGTTCCTGAAGCATCTCCTAGGACTGTCTGACTTTTCTCCTAATTTCTTAGATCAAGGAGAAAATGTAGGGGTTCTACTAGTTGCTGAGTAGATCTATTTTAATTATGCATTAAAGAACTAGGAAAGTAAGCACAATGAGGATCCATAGATGCACTGGGATTACTATGAAGCAGCATGGAGCCTAATTTATCTCCAAATCTCCATGAGCCTCCACTCTGTCAGTGGCCCACTCTGGCATTTTGGATCCTTAAGGATTAATGTTAATTCCCCAAATTCTGCATATTAGTTATTCTCCTGTTTAGCTCATCCCAGTAAATAGCTTCAGATGCTTTTGGAGAAGATGCAAAAAAAAAAATTACATGGAGGTAGTGTTGCAGGGAACTATCTCCAAAGGAACCCAATCTTCCCTGCAATTGAGAGTCCTGGGTCTATGAACTGGTATAAGCCTTAAAAGTGGGGAGATCAGGACTCTCCCGATCTAGATTTCTGACCACTAGACTAGTTTTCCTGCTATGTCCATTAAGTAGCAATTTAATAGATTGACTATTAATTTCATTCCTAGGAGAGTTGTGCTGCAACCGTCACTGGCCACTGTCAAAGATTTCTGCAGGTTAAAACATGCTGACGATCACTTCCTTCCCGCTCCTCATTAGGGTAATTATTCCCACTTTGTCTCTGGCACTTGGATGCTGTCATTTATCTGCTACTTCAGAATGTTCTCCACCCCACTGAAATCAGAAAACCTTCTCTGTGGGAGAACGACCTCCAGGCCTACAGATGGCCACCACAGAGCTCTTCAAAATGTTTGGTGCCCCTGCCAACTTTTCTCAATAACTTAATTAATGAAGTTCAACTTGAACCTTTTTTGGACTTAGTGGAGCTGAGCGTGAAAGTTGCACAAGAGAAGTCTACCTCAACATTCTTATTTTCCTAAACATTTTTATTCTTTTCTCTACTATGCCAGTGAAGTTTGAACATGTCAGTATCACTGAGCTCATGTTTCAATCAACTAACTAAGCAACCATATCGATAAATTCAGCCTGATCCACTGTTGGTAGACAGCCCTTCTAGGTCTGTCACCTTGGACATCATTCTCAGACTCTTTTCCAGGTTTGGGGTTATGTAAATTAGCATAATGTAAATTGCCATTATTTGTGAGTATCGGCTACTTCCCTCTGGGACAGACTTTGCACCTGTCTGCAGGAAAGTGTATCATCTGACTCTAGTTATGTCTAGAAACAATGTGTATGAAGGACTTGAAGCAGTAGGTCAGGCAAGGATGGTGCTGGAAGGGCCAAGAGAAGCCAACTATCTACTGTCATTGAATGAAGATGAAAGTTAGGGACACACACAATCCTTTTTTTTTTTCTTTTCCTTTTTCTCTTCTCCAGTCTTCCTCTAGTGCTTCCCACTGGCAGAACTTAATCATTGTGAGACAGCTCACAATGGTGCCTGGAAAGCATAGTTTGTAGAGTCCCAGGCCCAGAATCACAGAGCACAGTCTGAAAGAGAGTGCTTGGAGGTAGGATACAGCAGATGAACAAAAGGTCCTGGAATGGCCCCAGCACTGTTTTATTTATTCATTTTGCCACATAGCATCTACTCACCTTCTTCTAAATATAATAACATTAAATGTTTTGGAAACCACTCTTTTTACACTCTCAGTCCATGCAATTGAGGTTAGATAATTCACCCCCTGCTCCAGAGGTGGGCCTGAGATGTTTTTAGCTAATCAAAATATACCATCACACTGGTCAAAATGGGAAGGAAAAAGAGGCAATATAACAAAATTCAGAGTGAATTTTTCGGAGATACACAGATACTTTCTTAAAAATTCAAGGACAGGGACAGAAAGAAGTTAAAGGCTGATGCTGTAAATTCATAGGCTTCAGGTACTACTAGGATCATGATGGAACTTGAGTAATGCATAAAGTCAGTACATGACAGAGAACAGAGCTGAGACAAAGATTATCTGGGTCCAGGGGACAGTGCATGAGCCCCAAACAAGCTAAAAACAGCATCATCCTAGAATACTTGTATCTGACCAATCAGATACTCCCTGTTTGCTGAGACAGAATATAGTATTACTTTTGGTATCTGCTCAATACAGTGCTCTGGGGAACAACCACCCAACCGTAGGCTAAGTTCCAAGATGGATAGCTATTTCTGTAGGAGACCATCTATGATTTCTCCAGCCCTACTATTACATTCATGGCCAAAGCTGAATTTTAAGCTTCTGACCAAGGACCAGAACAAAAGTTAATTCTCCACAGTAGGATCAAATGATCCAGCTATTCCACTCTTTGGCATCTTTCCAAAAGAATTAGAGTCAGTATACTATAGTGATACATGCATATCCATGTTTATAGTAGCACAATTCACAATAGCTGAATTATGAAACCAACCTAGGTGTCCATCCACAGATGAATGGCTAACAAAAATGCAGTATATACAAACAATGGAGTTTTCCTCGGCCATAAAGAAAAACAAAATTATGTCATTTTGCAGGCAAATGGATGGAACTAGAGAACATCAAGCTAAGTGAGATCAGCCAGACTCTGAAAATTAAGGGCTGCATGTTTTCTTTCATATGTGAAAGCTAGAAAAAAAAATAGGAAACAAAAGGGACTTCAGATAAATTAGGAGAGAGACCAGAAGCATACGGAAAGGGGATTGGGAGAGGGAGGTGAAGAGGGGGACAGAAAGGATTGAGGAAGGAAACAGTTCAAATAATGTTCTGTCCATATCTGAAGGTATCACTACCAATCTCAGTAACATGTATGGGGGGAGTGGGTACACCAAATGCTTTGGTGCATGTATGCCTATGTCACTTTGAGCCTCATTGTGATGTATAATTACAATGCATCAATAAAATTGCTTTTTTTTAATTCTGGAACTAGATCTCACTAACATGATGCTAATAACCAACCAAATAAACTTATTGAGTAAACCATTATGGACTTAGGAACTTCAAAAGAGTATTTGAAGTGGTCATAAACCATACAAAGTAGAATGAGGCAAAATGGAAACAAATAGAATTTAAAAAAAAAACACACAGGAATAGATGTTGGCAGAAGGCTGTAGTTGAGCTCTGAGTTAGCTCTGAGTTTCCTGACAGTTAAGAAGGAAGGAGAAACAAGCAGATTTATATCATCCTCAGGCTCCGATAAAACGAAGCCCACAGGTTTGTTTGCAGAATGGAGAAGGCATCAATATTCATTTCTTGCCTTCTATGTGGCAAGCACTTCCCATATATTATTTCATTCACTCCTCTCAGTATCTTAGTGGGGAAAGCGTTCATCTCTAAAATTTAGGGATCAAAAAGTAGAGTTCATTGAAATTAAATACCTTGCTAATAGTCCCAGCCTTAAAAAGTGGTGCAGCCAGGATTTGAACTTCAATTGACCTGGTTCCAAATCCAAACTACTTGTACTAGTCGGTTCCCCATTATTGTAATAAAATAGCAGAGGCAGTGATTTTACAAAGGAAAAGTTTTATTGTGGGACATGGTTCTGGAGACCCAAGTCAGGCAACCTTACCGCTTTGGGCCTCTGGCAAGGGGAGTGCATCAATTACTTATATTATGAGCCAGGAAAAGATAGAGACAGAGACAGAGAGAGAGAGAACGAACCAGCAGGGTCCAACAGTCCCTTCCAAGGGCACACTTCCAATGACCTAAGAACCTCCTACTAGGCCCCAACTCTTGAAGGTTCCATGACTTCCTGACAGCACCACCCTGTGGACTTAGCCTTTGGGAACATTCAACATCTAAACTGTTGCATTCCTATAATTGAAGGTTATGTGTGGATCATGAGACCATGAGATGTGAGTAAATGTTTATTTGGCACCCAAGAGGATCCTAGGGTCCTCATGTAATGTATGTGGTCAGGCTGCCTATCCAGCAGCCCAGAAAGGTAGTCATGCAATCCCCATTTTATACTTAGGAAGGCCATGGAGAATGTTTTCCACGGTGCTGAATACAAGGGAGTTCCACTCTAAGAAGCACATCAAATAAAAGATATTGGATGCTTGATGGACAATATCTTTAATTTCAATTTCACAAAAACACAGAGCATTCTTCCAGATGGATGGTTCTTATATAAATGAAATGCTATCAAATCCGAGCTCTGCAATGGCTTATCTGTGGGGAACTAAAACAACCCAGACCAAGCATTTTGGATTCTGATGACCTTGCTAAATAAAAGGAGAGAGCTTAGGGGGTCCAAGAAAATGGGGAACTTGCATGTTGTTCTGAATCCTTCAAATTGCCCATGTCTTGAACAGACCTGTGGGAAGGAAGGGCGGGGTCTCTCTCTATTTATGCTGGAATCTCTAGACTACAACTAGAATGATCTTTCTAAAATGCAAATTTGAACATGACATTCTCCTACTTAAAAATCCTTATTAAAGGCTGCACATTGCCTTTGGGAAAAAGTCCAAGATTTTTAATTCATTCCTTTATGACTAAGCCCTCATACCCTGGCCTCATCTATTACCTCTCTCTTCTTCTTTTTCTTCCCCAAACTCTATGTTCTAGTCACACAGCTACTTTTAGTCCCCCCGATGGATCCTCCCCCACCTTCTGGCATTTCTCCGTGCTGCTTTTTCTCTGAGAATGTCTTCTCCCACTACTCCCTCCCCATGCCCTTCTATGCCATCTTTGCCTGGCTGACACCTACTCACAGTTTAGGAACCAAATCAGGCCTTTCCTTGCCTGGAAAGCCTCTCTGACTCCCAGGTCGGAACTCAACACCTGGTCTCATCCCAGCCCGATGCTCCCACTCCCTCACCTGGAATCTCCTTTGTCTCTTCTGGCATCTAACCCACTCATTTCTCTACCACGGTCTCAGGGCAGTTACCATGTGGAAGGTGGCTGTTGGATAAGCCAGTTGAAGAAGAGAATAAATGAAGTGTCTTGAGACAGAAGTGCCTTACTGGAAGGACAGTTCTATACATTTCAGTTACTGCAAGTAACCGTGCAAGTAGAAAAGATGACGTTTTCTTGTGAAAGCTTGAATCCTAAGTTAATCCTGCCCTCGATGTAAAGGATTAAGCTGCAGACAAAAATTAATAATGTACTGGAATGGGTTCAAAAGGAGCTCAAGTTCAATCACTGAAAGACAGGATCACCTGATCTAGCTGGACCAGCAGCCTGCAAGCCAGTGGCCCTGGAGACCACAGCCAATGGCCCTATTCCCAGGACCTGGCCTGGGCTGAGTCTAGTAGCAGGGGGAGAAATAATCACAGCTGCTAGCGTTTATAGAGCATGGGGACAGGGGACAAGATCTGTCAATGCTCAGCTTTATTTTGGACTCTATTCTGTAGCAAGGAAAGTCTTCTTATGGGTCCCTTCCTTGCTTAGTCTCCAGAACTGCCTGCAAAGTGGCTCCCAAAACATGTATATCTCATACAATGGACAGAGTCAGCCGTGATTATGCCAGCTACCCTAACTCCCAATTCCCAATACCCCCCACACCCCACCAATGACAGTGAAGCAAGAAGGTGCTATTTGGTGAACAAGAGACATGAAAGAGCCATCAGAGGCTAAGTACAGTTCTGGTGTCCTCTGGTTTGGGATTCTTGTCACTTGGAGGCCAACCTCCACCTTTCCAAGCCCCAGGTTTTGGATCTGTGAAATGGGGATAAAGATGACTGCCCTGCGTACCTCAGGAGTTGTGATGAGGATCAAATAAGATAATGGCTGTGAAAGAGCTTTGAACACCATAAAGTGCCATGGAAATTCGAGAGAGTGTGATTAAGAGACAGCGCTGCCCCCACACTCGCTTCAAAGGGGAGAAACAGGGAGGGGAGGGCTGACATGCTCTGCTTTTGAAGTGCACAAGAGCAGCTCTCAGCAGAGAAAAAACAACGTTGCTGCTTAAAAGGCAACTTGCAAAACAACCATTTTCTCTCTGAAGGGAGAATATAGTTGGGAGTACTTCAAAGTCTAGGGAAAATTTCCAGAAGAAAAAAAAAACTGACGCTCTCAATCCAACTTTTAGTCAAGTCACAGTTATTTTAAAAAACCTTCAGAACTCTTCACTTATGTTAAAAGAGTTTTAATGCATTTAAAAATTTAAAAAAATGGTTAAGAGGGGCAAATGATGAAGGCCTGGCTTTTCCCTGTTCCTTAGGTATGCACTGGAAAACGTGGACATAATAAGTCTGCCTTCATCTGCTGCTTGCTCTGATTAAATGTTCTCCCTGCCCTGATAAATTTCATACCTAGCCTAAGTCACCAGGAATTGGCCTTTATCTTCCTCTATCCATCTTTAACACCGAGCTATCAAGAACAGTGAAATTATTTATTCAATTTTCCTCGCTCCTTCCTCTAAATATGGCAGCTGACAAAAGATCAACTTCAAGGAGCCAGAGCACAATTATGATATCCTAGTTAAAGGGAAAAGACACCCCTTTTTCCAATCCAATTGAGATTCCCTTTTAAAACAACTAAATTCAGAGATAAATAGAGCCTTGGCTTTGGGTGCAGTGGGCAGTGCAAGAGTGCCCGCCATGATACCCAGGAGGTAGCCAACTGGAAGTTGGCCAAAGCTATTGGGAAATGTGACCCTGTCCTCCTCCCAGTCCCCTGCCTCTTCTGCTCCCAGCATTGTGCTGAGAAAGCAACCTGGAACTGAAGTCCCCAAGGTCCTCAGGAACCAAGCTTGCCCCTCATCTCTGCCCCGAGGGGCTCTCCAGGCCCCTGTGACCATTATGGCAAAGTGGTTACTGAGAGATACATCTTATTTTCCTCATAGGTCATGGGTATTTGCTTATAGAATAGGTCAGAATTGGATACCTCTTAGACGATGTCCAATGCTCAATAGAGTGTTCACATTTTCTGCTCTTATTAAACATGCACAACCAGACAGGAGTAGGGGTTGACAGGAGAGGGTCAGAAAGAATCCAAGAGGTGACCCACAGAGAGGAAGCTATTTTCCGCCCACGCCCCCCACCAGTTCTGGCTTCAGAGTTTATTTTTGCAAAGGGCTTTGAAGACAGACATTTTTAAAACTCTCAGCGGTCTGAAGTCAGGGAAAGGCAGCTGCCAAGGGAAGATTAGTCCCGAGGAAAGGAGAAAGAAAGCCTGCAAGCAGAGTGATGTCATAAGGGAAGAAGACGCTGTCTGAGCCCCGGCTCTTCGGCTGCAGTTTTAAGCAACCCCATTTAATTAAAGTTGTGCCTCTTGCTGGCACGAGAGCAATGGAAGTGTCAGTTTGCTTGTCAGGAGCTCCTTTGCCTGCAGCACAGATCGGAGCACCCGTGGCTGAATGCCAGCCTTCGTCTCCAGCACAGATGGGAAGGCCAGGGGTAATTACCCTGCCCTGGTCAGCCACCTTACTGGGTGAAATTACAGAAAAGTAGGAGACAGGGGCTCCATCTGATTCTTATTCAGCATCATTTCCAGGGGAGGAATGAGGACATTTGGGCATAACGTTGTGATTTGGACAGAAAGGCTGCCCTTAACCTTCCCCCTCCAAGGATTGCTTTGTAGAACAAGCCCAGGAGGGAGGTGTGCTGTGGGTTGGCTTTGCAACAGTGACTGACCCTCTGGCCCATGGTTCCAGAATGGGAACCAGCTGATCAAACTGTCTGAACTCTGCAGAGCACATATATGAAGAGGTTGGCCCAATCTCCACCTTCGGTTGTGCATTGACACATCTCCCCTCCTATCTTTCAAGTACGTCTTGGATGATCCCGGGATGTCTGGTCGCTTCTAGTCTAGACTGCAACTTTAGATTTTCCCTTCCTCAACATAGACCAGGCTTTGGCCAAAAAGGTTTGAAGTAGGGAGGACAGGGTGTGGCCCATCCTCTCGCTTGTCCCCATATCTCACACCGGGCATTAAGGAGGGGTGTGGTCTGCCTCTCGGATATGTAGCCAGAGGTCACTGTGGTGGTACACTTCCTGCAATTATTGCTCTGTCCCTTGGGGTCCACCTATGCAGGTACAAAGCCAAGGCCTCTCATTTATTCTCCCCATGCTCCAAAGAGAACTCTGTATTCCCTGGGGACCACTAGCAAGTGGCCCCTTCTTCTCTTGGAGCAAATTATCGCTCAGTTCCTCCATGCAGGTGTCTTTGGAAGTCCTTTCTTCCAACCCGCAAGGAGGTTCTGTGATACCAACCTCCCACTCTTAACCACCTATTTTTAAAATACTGTTATTGGTGCCTTGTAATTATATACCAGTCTGAGGTTCAGAGTGATACAAACGTGTATTCAGTGTTGGTGGGATTGCAAATTAGTACAACTATCACGGAGGTCAGTATGGAGGTTCCTCGAAAGAGCTAGGAATGGGACCACCCTAGGACCCAGCTATACCAAAATAATTAAAGTAAGAATACTATAGTGATACACGTATATCCATGTTTATAGCAGTACAATTCACAATAGAGAAATTATAGAACTGACTGAGGTCTCCATCAACAGATGAATGGATAATGAGAATGTGGTATATACATACAATGGAATTTTACTCAGCCATAAAGAAGAACAAAATTATGTCATTTGCAGAAAAATGGATAGAACTAGAGAACATTATGCTAAGTGAGACCAGCAAGTCTCCGAAAATCAAGGGTTGTATGATGTCTCTCATATGTGGAAGCTAGAAAGAAAATAGGAAACAAAAGGGATTTCAGATGAATGAGGAGAGAGACCAGTGGACTAGTGGAAGGAGACTGGGCGAGGGAGGAAGGGAGGAGAAAAAGGAGAATGGATGAAGGAAACAGTTCAAATAATGCCAGGTCCAAATATAAAGGTATCACTAGCCACCTGTTTTCTACATGAGGAAATTCAGATTCAGTTGGGAAGCACAGAAGAGTTAGTGTCATAAAACAAGCCTGCAGTAGATGGGATCCAAGTGCTTTGCTGTGCATGCAGTTCATGCGAGGTTGGTACTGACAGGCCCGGCGGTCACTATGTGCAGCTCTGAGGTTACTAAGCAATGCGGCCCTGTGCCAACAGAATCACCAGGTTCAGAATGTGGCTGATAAAGAGTGAATGTGACCTTGGCCTTGCATAGATTTTTATGATGATAATAAGACAAATAACAGAGATCTTTTTCTAAGCACTATGTACTGGACACCTCTTGTACCCTACTTTTCACATCTTTGCAGCCAGCATTTTACTCCAGCTTTTCTTGGGATGACCAGCTTGATGCAAACGTAACCTGATGGTACCTTACTTTAGCTGTGCCTTGTCTCTTGCTTTTGAGGGATTCTTGGGTTGCTCAGGATGGGAGGCATTGGAACCCGTGGGCACTGACATATACAATCAGAAAGTGTGAAGAAATGAACACATAAGAATGGACAGTGGTGAATGGCTGCCCCTCTTCCACCTCTTGAGTGGATCATTCCAAGATACACTGCTTTGCAGAGGACCCCAGCAGGATGGAGCTCCAGTTACCAACAATGGCTGCCAACTCAAGAACATCCTCTTCCCGCTTCACTATTCCTAGCAGTATGTGCGCCTTCTAGCCCCTAAACTATTCTCTGTCTTCTCTTTCCAAATAAAATTCCTGCCTGCAAGTCTTTGTCTCAGGCTCCAGAGGGGGCCCAGGCTCAGTTGGTTAACAGTATTTAGTCAGTGCGCTAAGTGCTTTAAGTGGATTATCCGCTTTAACCCTCAAGCAACCTCGAGAGGTAGATACTATTTTTAATCCCCTTTCCGTGGATCAGGAGAATGAAGTGCAGAGAGGGATAAGGGACAAGCAGTGTCCTAGGGCGGGGCTGGTGACCTCAGTGGCTCAGGTGACAACTCTTCTTGGCTCTGATCCCATGACAGGGATCATGTTCACGAGGAGCCCAGGATGATGTGGGAATGCCAGCCAGGCCTTAGGAAGGAGAATGGGAGGAAATAGGTGGCTGAGCCCAGAACACGCTCAGAATGCGTACAGAGCCACCTTCCCTTCAGGACTGCATGCCTAACAAGGGATTATTTTTGTATGAATCAGTTGACAATGATCACACTCAGAGAGGCAGATTCCTGTTCACTATAAGACAGATAGATAATATTATGCTAAGTGAGATGAGTCAGTGTCAGAAAGTGGAAGCTAGAGAGAAAATAAAAAACAAAAGAGACTTCAGATAAAAAAAGAGAGAGACCAATAGAATAGTGGAAGGGGATTGAGGGAAGGAGATGGGGAGGGAAGAAAAGAGGCTTGATGAAGAGAACAGTTCAAAGAATGTTAGATCCATATGTAAAGGTATCACTAACAATCCCACTAATATGTTCGGGGAAGGTGGGGGAGCGGGGTGGGGTCCAGAGGGACACGGAGCGGGGTGGGGTCCAGAAGGACACATACTAAGTGCTGTGTGCATGTATATTGGTATCACTTTGAACCTCACTATGATGTGTGATTACAACGCACCCATAAAAGTATAAAAACACAAGCTGGGCGTGGTGGCGCACACTTGTAATCCCAGTACTTTGGGAGGCGGAGACCGGAGGATCCGGGTTCGCGGCCAGCCTCAGCTTGCGCACACGCGCGCACGCGCACACGCACACTCTCTCTCTCTCTCTCTCTCTCTCTCTCTCTCTACTTAGTGAGGCCCTCTGCAACTTCGTGAGACCCGGTCTCAAAATAAAGTATAAAAATAGGGCCGGGGGTGTAGCACGGAGGTAGAACGCCCCTGCGTTCAATCCCCGGTACCGCAAAAATAAATAAATAAACAAATAAAAGTATAAAAACACTTTGTAAGACGGAATTTTCTGTCAGTGCTGACCAACCAGTCACCCTGGCAGACAGCAAACAAAGTCTTCATTTGGGAAACTGAGAGGGGGGGCCTGGCCAGCCATTTCTTGCGAATGCTATAGGGAGAATCATGTGGGGGGATTAGATTAGATTAGAATTTTAATTTGGGTCTGACAAAATTTGCCTCTCCACTCACCTGTCCAAGATAGCCCAGACCTCAGTGGTCCTTGGGTTTCTTTGATTCTTACTCTTGTGAGATCCACCAAGACGTGAGATTTCACTGGGGCTAGGTGATGCAGGATGACTTTCTAAGCAGGAAAGACCTTGCAGTCAGCCGAATGAACAAAGGGTTAGTTTTCCTAAATAAGATGTAAAAGTGAGATCCTAATTGGAAGTTGTTAAGTTCTACTTTCAGTAGTACTTAGAACAAGGATGGGTACCAAAAAAAAAAAGAAATCCCTGGATATGTCCATAGTGTGCAACTAAGCCAACATGTTATCAGCCTGAAGCCATCCTTGAACTCCAAATTGGCCTAATCCTCAGCTGTGATAAACCAGCTATGTCCAAACTCCTCTGTGATGAGCTTGCAACATCTTCCTGACAATGGAAGTCACTTCCAGCAACACCCAGTGGATGCTCTGTAGACCCAGCGAAGGATCCTGGAGTTGGAAAACAGATTGGCTATAGGACTTGCCCAACAAGTGGGCCAGGAGCCTGGTGAGTAGATTGTTCATGGTCCTCTGGGGGCTGTGATGGAGGAGTACAGGAAAGGCTTCTTGCTTGGAGCCAGGTCAGTAGGTCTGGGCTCCACCACAGACACAAGAGGTGGAGGACTGTCATGGTGGACCTTGCTCACAGTATTCAAGTTTATGCATGGAGTCAGGCTGGAGGGAAGCCCATTATTTCTGACCAGTTCCTCAAAGAGAAGATGAACTGGGCTGGAAAACAAGCATTTTATGAAACAAGTTAAGGAAAAGAATGAACCAAGGAATATATTGGGAAAGGCCCAGCCCTCCTTGAGTATTCTGTCTCTTCCCTAAGCCCACTGACTTTAGATTCCATCAATTGGAGTGGCCTCTAGTCCTTGGGGAATTTTCAGCCAAATTTCTGGAGGAAGAGGCCCAGAGACTCTGAAAGGTCAGAGGAAGAAATAATGGAGCAGTGAAGTTTTAGGCCCACAAGCAGCCCCAGCTCCAGCATGAATTCTGGTGAGCACAGGATCTCTTGGGATGAAGAGGAAAGAGTCTCAGTTATCAAGGTACAAGACCCAGGACAAAGTTGTTCCAGGACTTACCGGATACACCAAGAGTGTATGTAATCACCAGGCCAAGGGGTAGTGATTCAGGATTCTGGACTCCGCTCATCTCTACTCCATATCCAGGCCTCAATAACCACAGCTACCTCCCCTGGACCTTCCAACTTCCTTGCTTGACCTGGTCCAGTCCACTCTCCCCAGGGTAGCCAGAAAGAATCTTCTCCAAATGGGTGTTTATCAGACCCATGTCACTCATGACCCAGTCCGGACTCCACCCCTTGGTCTGTGAGGCCCAGGCATCGCCCCAGACACACTGCCCTCCCTTAGCTCCTCCTTCCTGCCCATGCTGTTCTCTGACTGGATCTTGTGCCCCCCTATCCTCTGTATAGCTGCTCTTTCTCATCTTTGAGGACTCGGTCTGAAGTCTGCCCCCCTAAAAGAGGAAGCTAAAATAGATCCCAGGCCCATTTACCTTCAGACCCATCCTTGCCTGCCTTGATGTTCTGTATCGTGGGGGGTGGGGGCCTGGGGCAGCGGATGGCTACAGGCTGTGTTTTCTGTACTCCATTGTCCACAGGCCTCTGCAGGTTTCAGCAGTGGAGGACGCCAAGAGGATACTGCAGTGGGGAAGGAGGGAGGGAAAAGCTAGGGGACTCTTCTTCCTTTCTCTCTGCCTCGGGTGGGTAATATCTCCAATAGCTTTTGAGGCAATTGGGATCCTTTGAAGGGCGTTAAAGGAGGAGGAGGCTTTGTCCAGTTTACTTTTTAAAAAGATCAGTATGATTGCTCTGTGCAAAATGTATTGGATTTGGGGAAAAGGATTTAGGAGGCAGGCCCTGTGAGAAATGATAATGGCTGGGACTGGAGTGATTGCGGCTCAGAGGGAGAGAAGTGGGCAGAGTAAAGCTGTCTTTGAAGGAAGGATTAACGGAACCTGGTGACTGGACGCGGCGCTTGAGGGAGAGGTAGGGTCAGAAATGGTTTCTGGCTTGAGCAACCACGTAGACAGAGATGTCATTTATTATAGTGACAAAAAGTAGGATGAAACAGCCATTGTCGTATTCACAGAGAGAAAGTTCTAGAAGAGTTCTGTGCATTTCTGTGGCCATTTTCCCCTTGTCCTACAATATCTTTTATTTATCTAATCTATTATCTATCATCTATGTATCTATTATCTATCATCTATTTATCCTGTCTTGAAATATGGATTATGCTGTACATGCTACACTGTGTGATTTTATTTTATGACTTATGTTTCTATTATACAGATATAGTATTCATTTGCATTTTGTGTACTGTGTGTGTGTATGTGTGTGTGTGTGTGTGTGTGTGTGTGTGTGTATGTGTGTGGGTATTTCTGGGGATTGAACTGAGGGGCATTCTACCTCTGAGCTACACCTCGGCCCTTTTTTATTTTTTATTTTTCATTTTGAAACAGAGTCTCACTAGGTTACTGAGAGTCTTGCTACATTGCTGAACCCCAGTCCTCCTGTCTCAGCCTCCCAAGTATAGCGATAACAGCCTCCCAAGTACTGGGATTATGCCACCAAGCCCAATTTTATGTGTATCAATTTTATGTATTTTGCTAAGTTCATAAATTAGATTCTATGGAGTTTTTTGGTGTGTGGATTCCTTAAGATTCTTCTATGTAAACTATTGTACTGTAAATAATGATAGTTTTACTTCTTTACTCACATCCATGTAGCTTTACTTCCATAACTTACCTCGTTACAATGGCTAGAATCGCCAATACACTGTTGAGTAGAAGTGGTGACAGAGAATATCCTTGTCCTGATGCCAGTCTTCGGAGGAAAGCATTCAATACTTCGTCAAGAGTGATGTTGGCTTTAGGGATTTTTTTCTTTTTCTGGCAGATACTTTTCATCAGATGGAAGCAATTTTCTCCTATTAGTTTCTGAGAATTCTTTCCTTTATCTCTAATTGTTATTGAATTTTGTCAAATGTTTTCTTTCTGAATCTATTGAAATAATCACATTTCCCTTTATTCTTTTAAGAGCCTACTCTATTTCAGTATAATGGGCATACAAAAAGCTGTACATGTTTAATGTATACAAATTAATGAGCTTGAAGATAAATATATACCCATGAAGCCATCACTATAGTAAATATTGCAAATAAATCTAGATCTTCCAAAAGTTCCCTCCTATCCTCTTTATTGTTTTTTAATGAGTACACTTAACATAAATATGCCCTCTTAGCAAAATTTTAAGCATATATCATATATAGCCCTGTTTGATATAGGCACTATGCTATATAGTAGATCTCTAGAACTTATTCACTCGTATAACTTATATTTGGTACCTTTTTATACTTTTATTGGTTCATTGCAATTATACATCTTGGTGTGGTTCAAAGCAATAGAAGCACAATGCACATAGCACTTGGTGTGTTTCTCTCCATGTCCCACCCTACCCCATACATAGAGGTGAGATTGGAGACCTTCATATATGGACATAGCATTATTTGAACTGTTTCCTTCGTCAGCTCTCTTCCCCCTCCTTCCCATCCCTGACTCCCTCTCACTATTCTACTGGTCTCTCTTCTCATGTAACTGAAGTTCCTTTTGGTTCCCATTTTTTACTCTAGTTCCCACATATAACAGAAAACACACAACCCTTGTCTTTTTGTGACTGACCCATCTCACTTAGCATAATATTCTCTAGTTCTACCCATTTTCCTGTAAATGACATAACTTTAACTAATACTTTCTGATTTTTCTCTTTCCCCAGCCCAGGACAACCACCATTCTACTCTCTGATTCTATGAATTTGACTGTTTTAGATTCATCATGAAAGTGGTGTCCTGTATTTATTCAATTTTAATATGATGACAATGATGACCTTGATGGTGATAGTGTGGCTCTATTTTTTTTTGCTGGGCACTCAGTTGGTCTTTTTAATTTGGAAAGATACCCTTCAATTTAGGAAAGTTTCCTTAATTTCTTCACTGATGAATGCCTTCTTTCTTTCTGGTTTTTTCTTTGTCTGTTTGTTTGTTTGTTTTGTTTTGTTCTGTCTTTTCAGAATTCCTATTACTTAGACTTTCAGGTCTTAAAGACATTTTTAATATGTTCTATGATTTCTCTTTTTTTTTTTGGCAGTACTGGGGATTGAACCCAGGAGCATTCTACCTCTGAGCTACACCCCTAGCCCTATTTTTTATCATTTCTTTTGAAACAGGATCTCACTAAGTTGCGGAAGGCCTCACTAAGTAGCTGAGGCTGGCTGCGAACCTGCGATCATCCTGTCTCAGCCTCCCAAGTACTGGAATTACAAGCGTGTGCCACCATGCCCGGCTCTATGATTTCTCTTTGACTCTGCATCTGTTTTATTTTTGTTCTACTTTCTGGATATTTTCAACTTTATCTTCCAATACTTCCATTTAGCTCTTCACTTTTCTAATCATTTTAATTTTTGAGATTACATTTTTGCTCTTCGAATTTTAATTTTTACGGCTCCTCCTTCTTCCATTTCATGAACATAATATCTCCTATCAATGGCATTAATGATATATATATATGTGTGTGTGTGTGTGTGTGTGTGTGTGTGTGTGTATTAGTTTTCTTATTCTCGTATTACCTCTATTTCCTCTGAGTTGTCTTTTTCCTGTTTGCTTCACTCTCTCTGTTTTAGGTTAGAGGGCTGCTTCAACATTCTGTTGATGCTGAGTTATCTACCCATGTTTAAGATTAAGAAACTAAAAGTGGGGTTGGGGGGTCTGTGCACGTGGCTGGGCTTCCCACAGTGGGCATCACACATGGTGAGCTGGCTGACCTGTTATTTTGGGCATCCTCGGTTCTGTTATCTTTATCTGTCCCCCTACACTGGTCAGATTTTCCAGAGAACATTTTTCTGATCTCCTTCCTGGAAGGTCAGGCTTGGCTGCCATGGTCCTGGGAGCTGAAAGTGAGAGGAGGAGCTGGTGGCCCCAGTATTCAGCATATAATCTTGGATGTAACCCCATCTTTCCCTTTTGGTCGCCTTGCCCTTGCATGAGCCTGATGTTTTTTTCTCTCCTTTTTCTTCTGTGTGTGTGTGTGTGTGTGTGTGTGTGTGTGTGTGTGTTTACTGAGTATTAAATGCAGGGGAGTTCTACCATTGAACTACACCCCCCCAAGCCCTTTTCATTTTTTATTTTTAAACAGGGTCTCACTAAGTTACTATATGCTGGCCTCAAACCTGTTATCCTTCTATCTCAGCCTCCCAAGTACTGGGATTACAGATATGCACCACCACTCTTGGCTTATGCCTGTAGTTTTTAAAAATGTCATCTTGATAGGGTTTGGAGAAGACCTCCATATTTTTTTTTCACTGGACAGATAAAATGATGGCTTGACCTCTAATGCTAGAGCTGGTAGCCCAAAGTCACCAATGGGAAGCAAGACTGAGATTTGTCAGGTTTTAAAAAATATGGGGTCCTAGGATCAATATAAACCTTTCCTCCAAACTCCACAGCAGTAGACTAAGGGGACAGGCCTAAAAATTTGAAAATACAAAAGGAAGAACTTCTACCCTCTATAGATGGTAAACTTTAGGAGATTCATTGTTACAAGAATTGGGTATCTGCCGTTGATTTAAATGCGGCTGTCTTCCTAAAGGTTTGGGTAAACCTTGAAAAGCAGGGCCATGTTTGATCACATGAAAGAGCAGGCATCTGGGCCCCACGCAGGACTGTGTCTTTCCCCACTTCAGGTCTTTGTCTCCTGCACCCACCCACATTCTAAGCTCATACCGCAAAGGCCCTTCTTGGGCTTTCAGACAGAGTTTCCTCAACTCAGACCCAGGATGTAGTTGTTTTTCCAACATTATGTCTGGTTGATGGAAGAAACATCCTGGTGTCTGGGTAGCCTTATTTGGGGCTCTATTTCTAGACGCCTTGAGGAGGGAATATTTCTCTAAGACCTTTTTTCTTGAGAAAGTGAGCACCCTTCCAACAATCTGCAATCTTCAGAAGACCAGGAAAGGCCTCCCTACAAAGGGACCCCAAAGCAAGGGTCCCGTGCTTCCTGATTCAGAAGGTAGGTCGCCCCCTGGTGCTGGGTCGTGGACACTGCAACCAACTGCACCCATCCCAGTTGCTCCAGCTTCCCTAGACAAGGCTTTCAAGAACACAAGCTCACACGCTATGCAAAGCCCCCTCCAGCCTCTACAGATCCACAGTCAAGGACAAATCATTTCAGTCTTGCCCCTTGCCATTCCCCCTAAGGGAACATCAGCAAATATAGAAAGGGCCAGACAGAGGGCATTACAGGTAGACATTTTTTCTGCGCATGGATTTTATTCTGATCCTGTCTTCGGTGCTGCATTATAGTACAGCAATGTCACGATCACTTAACAGCCACAGAAGGAATTATTTCCACGGTGTCTCTCATTTCTGATCCCTCATCCTCAGGTGTTCGCTGCTGACAAACCAGAGCTGTCACAGCCACCTGTCACTGCAGGGGGAAAAAAAATTCCTTCTTGACAACTGTATCATCCTCTAGCACATTCTTTGTACCTGATGCCTGCTTTCCAGCCCATGTTTGTGACACTTCTGCTATTTCAAAGGGCCTCATGAAATTCTCCAAGAAGGAATCTCAAGCTCAATTAATTTAAATTCATTTTCGTTTTGAATGTGCGACGTGACACCTTTAAGCGTGTGCACCATAAAGCCAAGTAAGAGGAGGACCTTCTTGTAAGGAAATGGCTTTCCTCATTAAAAGCAAACACGAGACCCTCCCAGGATTGTAGCAGGCAAGGGCACCGGAAGGTGATTCTTATTGTGGTCAGGACCCGTGTGCGTGGAGGAGTTTCATTCTAATTCAGGGAATTAGAACTACTGACTTACACCCTCAGCTCTTTTAGCCACATACTGTTGGGAAAGATTTTTCTAGGTGGAAAGAAATACACCTTCCTTTTTCCCTTTAAATAACACCACCTAATAATACCAACGTGTTCTTCCCTCCATCCTTGGACAATACACCACAGCTATGTTTGCACCCCAGGAACTCTCTACTGCCTTACAAAATCTAATCTTGAATGCTCTATCCCCTGGTTCCTGATGTGGGCCATTTTTGTTTGTTTTTATTTTTGTTTTACTAAATACCAACAGAAAAGAAAAAGAAAATATTGTTCACACAGGAACCTCAGTCAGTAGGGAATTTCTTGTTTTCCAAGTCCGATGGTAACCCTTTGGCTTCGGATTCAGGATGGTGGCCGACATGTGTGCGTTGCACCCTCTGCCTATAGAATCCCACAGAAATATCTGTAGTGTTTAGCAAAATGAATAAACCCATGGCAGCACTTAAATGTAGGGAAAAGTGTCATCAATGGAACTGATGTGATAAAATATTTATGGACAATAGAACAGAGATATGACTGGATCGCCGCAACTCAAAACCCACCAGAGAGAAGGCTGTAGCAGAGAAAGCGCGGTTCTTCCCAGGGGAGCCCTCGTGTCTCCCTGCTCCAGCTTGGCGATGAGTGTTCATTAGGATCATTAGTTGGAATACTGTCTACAGCAGTGGTTTCCAATTGTATTGAGATACACACTGTTTCTTCAAAAATCACAGCTACAATTTATGTAAATTTATGTGTAAACTGGGCACACAGGAATGCACACCTGTAATCCCAGCATTGGAGAGTCTGAGACGGGAGGATTGCAGATTCAAGATCAGTCTCAGCAACTTAGCAAGATCTTCAGTGACTTAGATTCTCTTTCAAAATAAAATAAATAAATAAAAAGGGCTGGGCGTGTAACTTGGAGGTAGAATGCCCCTGGACTCAATCCCCAGTAACTTCCCCCTCCCCCAATTTTTATTTGTAAATTATACAAATATTCCACACTCCTTAGCAAACATCTCAATACAATTTGTATTGGGCTGAGATTAATCATTGATGGTCATGAACGAAAAATTATCTTCCAAATAGTCCTCATGATCATTGTCAGCTTCTAAGGCCAAATTTTCATCAGATCTTAGAAATCATCATTATTTGCATCACATAATGTGGTAAATAAAGGTCAGGAGTATTAGCTTTGCTCTGCTCCAGTAGTTTACTGGCATTGGCATTTTAAGTTATCTTTGATTCACATTTTCTATGTCAGAATTTTTAATCAGTTAACCATTTTGCAAGGATTAGATTTTTTTAACAGAATGTATTATCCATAAATCCCCTTAACCAAGAAGACATAAACAGCAATTCACTGCAAGACAAATAAGCAAACAACTGGATTATAGAATCCCGACTCTTACTTCAGGAATGATAATTTATATACTAAAATTAGTCAGGCTTAAGATATTTCATATTTTAGAGAAAACTCATGCAAGTAAAAGTTCTAAGATTGTTTGGGATCAGCTTGTACAACCCTCAAGGAGATGTTCCCCCACTGGCATTTTCTCTGGGGTGTTATTCTCTGGGCTAGCAGGCTGTTATGGTTAGCTATAGAATGTCCCCTGAAGAGCTCATGTATTCATATTATGAATTGATATAATTAAGTCATGAGGGTTGTAATCTCATAAGTGAATAAACCCAATGTAGTGGATTTACTGGGTGGCAACCTAGGAATTTGGGTTGTGGCTAGAGAAGGTGGGTCCCTGAGGGTGTAGCATTAGGGACTGTGCTTTTGTCTTTGAATCCCCTTGCTTGCTTGTGCTCTCTTGTTTTTGGCCTCTGCGATGTAAGAGCAGAGCCCTTGCTCTCACTCTCTCTGCTTCCTGCCACCATGCCCTGAGCTCCATGGATGTAACCTGGCCTGACATGGACTAAAACTCTGAGTTCTCCAAAACAATTGTGAACGAATAAGTCTTCCTTCCTCTAAATTGTGTGGTCAGGCTTTTTGGATTACAGCAGTGAAAATGTTGACCAAGAAACAGGCACTGTACTTTACTGAGGTCCAAGGAAGCTGGCTGAATTATTCTTACCTAGCTGAAGCCCTGAGGTCCAAGAGGTGAATATTGAGGAATGAAGTGGAGAGGAGCAACTGGGGCATCTCCCAACCTCTGCAGCACAGCAGCACAAAGCTGGGGATAGTGCCACTCAAAACTACAGTGGTGAAGACGAGGGTCAAGGCCTTCAAGGAACTCAGCAAGTGGTGGGAATCCTAAGCTTGCTTGTCTGCCCAGACCCTAAGACCTTAAACACAAGGGCAAATGGTTCCTCGTGGCCATCCTAGCAGAAGACCTTGTCCTTAATTCATAAATATGGAAAGTCAGCCAGGATCAGCTGACCTCTAAGAAAAATCAACAGCATGGAAGTGGAAGAACAAAATGACCCAGAGCAATGACAACGATAAATTCAAGAAATCAAGGAATGTAAGCAAGGAAAAGAAATAAAATTTTAAATTTTACTTATTTGGATTCTTAGAGTCCTTTGAGATAAAAATTAAAAAGGAGCAATTGGGGGGGTAATTAACAAATTTGAAAGCTGCAAATTGAAGGAATAAATAGCAAGCAGAAAAACAAACAGAATAAACATAAATAGAAACCAAAGTGGTAAATGGGAAGATAAGGAAATATTGCATAATGATGAAAAATAGAAATGTAAAATACAAGAGAAACTTTTTTGTATTAAGGATTGAACACAGGGGCATCTATCTTCAATTTTAATTTTGAAATGATCTTGCTTTTTAATTTTTAATTTTGAAAAGATCTCACTACGTTGCTGAGGCTGGCCTCAAACCTGCAATCCTCTGGTCTCAGCCTCCCAAGTACTGGGATTAAAAGAGCAAACATTTTTAAAAGTAAAGGAAGAAAACAGATTCCAAAATCAACATAGTGAGAATTACAGTGGGAGAGACCAAAGTCCAGGAAGATGAGGAGGCCATCAAAGAAAACTGGTGGCGTCCAGTAGGACAAGATGCTGGATGGCCGGTTCACCTTCCTTCTTTCCATATGCACAGCTATTCACCCTGGAAATGGAGCAAGAAACAATAAATGAACTCTGAAAGGTGGTAAGAGAAAGGTGAGCTGGTTTGGGGACTTCAAGACTAGCCCAACACACAGAGGCAGGGTGTCTTACATCCCCATACTGAACAGAAGAAAGTTACCCAGCCTGGTGAGGAAAGGCAACCCGGGTAGGCTCCTTCTTCTCCTGGACCTAGCAGAAGTCCCTTTAACAACATGAGGTGAACCCAACACCATTGCAAGGCCAACTAATCAGGAGCGTCACCAGGAATAAGCATCCAGGAGACACGCTCTCCCCACCACTACTTGAGAGTCTCCTTTTCCATGGAGAGAGAGGGGCATGAATGTGAAGTCGGGGAGAGATGCAGTTACAACAGACAGACTGTCTGGGAAGTCTCTTGGTCCCTCTGTGCCTAAGACTGTCTTCTCCTCTCCCAGAGGTGCTGGGTCAGGAGATCAAGACTATACAGCAAGCAGTCTGGTAACAGAAACTCCTTGACCCCATGAGCCCTAGAATCTCATCCTCACCCAAGATAACCTAAGGGTGGGTGTGCAGAGGTAAGGGGAGTACTGTCAGGAGACCATGAGGAAGCTCTTTCCACCCCCACCCAAGGCATCACCAGCAAGAACCAGTGGGAGCCCCAGTGGCACCAGATAAACTGAGTACAGCAAAACAACACTACAAAGACTTTGGACATTACTCTGCTTTGGAATCACAGCCTGCAAATGTAAGCCAAGGCTCTTCAGTAAGCCTAGGCAAGCAGCGGCCCTCCCAGATGCAGAGGAGAAAGAGGGTGGGATGAAAGGATATTTGAGCCAGGGGTGGTGGCACACACCTACAATCCCAGTACTTGGGAGGCTGAGACTGGAGGATCACAGATTTGAGGACAGCCTCAGCAAGTAGTGAGACTCTCATCAACCTAGTGAGATTTTGTTTCCAAATAAAAATAAAATAGGGCTGGAAGTGTAGCTCAGAGGTAGAATGCCCCTGGGTTCAATCCCAGAACCACAAAAATAATAAATGAATGAATGAATGAATAAATAAATAAATAGTTTACCAACCCAAGAAGCTAAGAAAACCCCAAAAATCAAACCCAAATAAATCTATGTTAAGATACATAAAAAAGAGAAAAAAACTTTTTGGTACTGGGAATTGAACCCAGGATATTCTACCTCCAAGATATACCCCTAGCCCTTTTTGTTTTTTATTTCAAAATATGGTCCCACTAGGTTGCTGAGGCTGATCTCAAACCTGTGATACTTGTTTCAGCCTCCCAATTACTTGGATTACAGGCATGGGTCACTACACCTGGATAACATATATCATAATTAAACTTCTGAAAACTAAACATAAAGATCTTGAAAATAGCCAGACAATGTGGGGGAACGTCCGTTGGAACGACGGTGGATTTCTTGTCAGAAGCCGTGGAGGCCAGAGAGAAGCGGCACAATATTTTTCAAGTGCTGAAAGGAAAGAATTGTAAAGAGCAAATTCTGAATCCAGTGAAATTATCTTTCTGTATCCAGTGAAATAAAAATATTCTCAGGTGCAGGAAAACAAAAATAATCCATCATTAAGAGATAGACCCTCAAAGACTGGCTAAAGAATAATACTTCTAACAGAAAGAAAATGAGAACAGAAGGAATCTCGGAGTTTTGGGAAGGTAAAAGGAACAATGGAGAGATGTATATGGTGTCATGGTTTGGATTTAGAATGCCCCCCAGCCCTCACAGAGACAACATAGCAATGCTGGAAATGGGGCTTGGTTGCTAAGGAGGGTTCTGGGGGCTGTGGCCTTGGGGATTATATTTGGTCCTCTCCTCCACCTGTGCTTGCTCTCTCTCTTTCTCTCTCTCTCTCTCTCTCTCTCTCTCTCTCTCTCTCTGCTTCTGGCCTCCATGATGTGAGAGCTGAGCCTTGCTCTTTCCCTCTCTCTGTTTCCCACCACCATGCCCTGAGCTCCACAAACCCAGTCTGACATGGACTGAACCTCTGAATCTTCACAAAAGTATTAACAGATAAATCTTCCTTCCTCTAAGTTGTGAGGTCAGTCATTTTGGATGACTGCAGTGAGACTGTTGACCAACTGAGACCCACCATAGACCACCCTTTTCCTTGTGTGTTTTGTAAATCATTACACAATAACAGAGGCTTTGTGGATGTGATTAAGAACCTTGAGACAAGGAGACTAGGAGAATGCCAGTGGATCCAATGTAATCACGAGGGTCCCTAAAAGAGGAAGAGAGAAAGATCATAGTCAGAAAGAGAAGCTATAATGATGGAAGCGGAGGTCAGAGAGGGGAAGATGCTGCTATACTGGTTGGAAGATGGAGGAAGAGACCATGAATCAAAGAACGTAAGGAGTCTTTAGACGCTGGAGAAGGAAACAGATTCTTCCTGAAGTCCACAGCAGGAAAGCATCCCTGGCATTATTTTGATTGTAGACCTCCAGCTGACCTCCAGAACCATAACAGGATAAATTTATGTTCTTAATCCACTAAATCCATGGTAATTTATTATAGAAGCAACAGGAAACTAGTACACAGGAGACTTTTACAAGTCACTATGGATATTGTAATACCAGAGTATTAGATTTCATAGTAACCACTATAAAATCTATACCAAGACAAAACAAATCAGCTGAGCATGGTGGCACATACGCCTATTATCCCAGTACTTGGGAGACTGAGACAGAAAGATAGTAGGTTCGAGACCACCTTCAGCAATAGTGAGACTCTCAACAACCTAGCACGACCCTGTTTCAAAATAAAAAATAAGAAGAGCTGGGGGTGTAGCTTGGAGGGAAAATGCCCCTGGGTTCAACCCCCAGTACCACAAAAACTTAATTCATTAATTAACCAATTAATTAATTAAAATATTTAAATAACCCCAAAATCAATGCAATATCCCATATTAATATAAAAAAGTAAATAAAGCACACAATGATCTCAACCAATGCAGAAAAAGATAAAATCCAGCATCCTTTTGTGATAAAAACAGTTAATAAGCTAGGAATAGACGGGAATATCCTCAATATGACAAGGTCCACATAGAAAAACCCACAGCTAACATAATACTGAATAGTGAAAGACTGAAAACTCCCACTGAGGCGAGAAACAAGTCAAATACCCGCCTGCTTTGCCCATTCTATTTGCACTGTACTGGAAGTTCTAGCCAGGGCAATTAGGCAAAGAAAAGAAATAAAAGGCATCCAAATTGGAAAGAGACAAATAAAATTATTCCTATTTAGCAATAATATACATATATATATACACACAAAAAAAACCTTAATGAATCCACAAAAAACATAAACAAATTCAGTAAAGTTACAGGTTATAAGATCAAAACACAACAATCTATTATACTTTTATATACTAGCAATGTACAATCTGAACAGGAAATTAAGAAAACAATTACACTTACAATATCACCAAAAAGAAGAAAATGCTTCAGAATAAATTTAACCAAGGTTCAAGACTTGCATAATGAAACCTATAAAACATGGCTGAAAAAAATAAATAAGACCTAATAAATGAAAAAGGCATGGATGTTCATGAATGGGAAGACTAAACATTGCTAAAATTGCAAAACTCCCCAAAGCAATCTACAGAGTCAGTGCAATCCATATCAAAATCCCAACAGTATTTTTTGCAGAAATGGAAAACCCGATCCTAATATTCATATGGAATTGCATGGTGCCCTGCATAAGCAGAACAATCTTGAAACAGAAAAACAATGTTGGAGGGCTTGCATTTCTCCATTTTGAGATTTATTACAAAGCTACCAGTCATCAAAAGAGTGTGATATTGGCGTAAGGATAGAAATATAGATTAGCGGAATCAAATTAAAAGTCCAGAAATAAATCCATGCATCTATCATCAACTCATTTTTATCAAGGGTGCCAATACCATTCAACAGGGGAAGAGTAGCCTTCTCCACAAATGGTCCTGACACAACTGTAGAACTATATGCAAAAGAATGAAGCTATAGCTGATGCCCACTGCGTCAAAGTTTTTAGCTAAAACCTAAGCAGAAGATACAAAAATATTAAACACTTAGAAGAACATACAGGAGCAAATCTTTATGACTTTGAATTTGGCAATGGATTCTTAAACGTGACACCAGAAAAACACAAGCAATAAAATAAGACAAAAAAATAAATTGGAGTTTGCCAAAATTTAAAACTTTTGCACTTCAAAAAACATTAACAAGAAAATGGAATCACACCTTAAAGAATAGAAGAAAACATCTCCAAGTCATATATCTGACAAGTGTCTAGTATCCAGAATATATATAAAGAACTCTTACAACTTAACAATTAAAAAACAAAAGGCCCAATTAAAAATGGGTGAAGGACTTGAATAGATATTCTTTCCAAAACAAAAAGATATGCAAATGGCCAAAAGGCACATGAAAATGTGCTAAACATAAATGTCAATAGGGAAAGGCAAATCAAAACCACAATAAAATATCACTTCATACCCTCTAAAATGGCTACAATAAAACATGGAAAATAAAAGTGTTGATGAAGCCGGGCGTGGTGGCGCACGCTTGTCATCCCAGTACTTGGGAGGCTGAGACAGGAGGATCGCAGGTTCGCGGCCAGCCTCAGCTACTTAGTGAGGCCCTCCGCAGCTTAGTGAGACCCTGTTTCAAAATAAAGAATAAAAAATAGGGCTGGGGGTGTAGCTCCGAGGTAGAATGCCCCTGGGTTCAATACCCAATACCGCAAAAAAAAAGTGTTGATGAAAATTTGTAATAGTCACACATTGCTGGTGGAAAATATAAAATGGTGCAGCAGTTGTGGCAAACAATGTGACATTCCCTCCAAAAGTGTGAAAATTACCATATGAATCAGCAATTCCATTCCTAAATATATGCTTAAAAGAATTGAAGACAAATGTTGAAGCAAAAACGTATACATGAATGTTCATAGCAGCACTATTCACAAAAGGTAAAAAACAACCTAAGTGTCCATCGATGGTAACTAAACAAAATGTGGTATATCCATACAATGGAAATATTATTTAGCCATGAAAAGGAATAAAGTACAGATACATGTGACTGCCTGGATAAACCTCAGAAACATTATGTTAAGTGAAAGCAGTTAGACATAAAAGGTTACAAAGCATATGATTCCATTTATACGAAGCACCCAGAGTAGGTAAATCTAGAGAGAGATAAGGCAAAGCAGTGATTTTCAGACACTGTGGGAAGGAGACAATGAAGAGGGACTGCTTAATAGGAATAGGTATCCCTTTAGAGTGATAAAAATATTTCAGATCTAGTAGAATTGGTGGTGGCACATTGTGAATATACTAAATGCCACTAAATTTTGCACTTTAAAATGGTAATTGGATATTATATAATCACGTGTGTGTGTGTGTGTGTGTGTGTGTGTGTGTGTGTGTGTGGTGCTAGGGATTGAACCCAGGGGCATTCTACCTCCAAGCTCCACCCCCAGCCCTTTTTTATTTTTATTTGAAAACAGGGTCTGGCTAGGTTAATGAGAGTCTCACTACTTGCTGAGGCTGTCCTCAAACCTGAGATCCTCCTGTCTCAGCCTCCCAAGTACTAGAATTACAAGTGTACATCACCACACCCGGCTAATCACTACTTTTAAAAAGCCAAACCCAAAATCATACCGACTGCACAATTCCATTTGTATATCATTTTTGAAACTACACAAACTTTTAGAAATAGAGGGCAGATTAGGGGTTACCGAGTGGCAAGGTGAGGGATGGAAATGGTAGTGCTTATAAAAAGGTTACAGAAGGGATCCTTGTGATATCGGAACTGCCTAGGGCCATGACCGTGATAGTGGACACAAACCTACAAGTGATACGATTGTGTAGTGCTTGACTCATACACGTGTGCACACACATGAGTAGACGTGAAACTGGGGAAAGCTGAGTAAGGTTGGTAATTGTATCAATGTCAATATCTTGGAAGTGATAGTATTACAAAATGTTATCACTGGGGAAAACTGGATATAGATCTTCTCTCTTCTCTCTCTCCTCTCTCTCCTCTCTCCTCTCTCCTCTCTCCTCTCTCCTCTCTCCTCTCTCCTCTCCCCTCTCCCCTCTCCCCTCTCCCCTCTCCC
>PVJS01017095.1:0-36613 GCA_004027185.1 Glis glis | reverse complement strand
ACCCGGATCCTCCGGTCTCCGCCTCCCAAAGTACTGGGATTACAAGCGTGCGCCACCACGCCCGGCCTCCGTTTCTTGTTTTTAAATGTCATTTGAAATACTAAATCCTGTAAGACAAGTAATTGCCTCCCTCTTGAAAAATGCATGTCAGCTTACTTTCTGGATATTAGTGTATAGTTTGTTTACATTAGCATAAAGTATAAGGATGGAGAATAACAACCAGTATTTGAGCTCTAGGTGCTGTGCTCATGTGCTTTACGTGTTTTCTTATGTACTCCTCATATCAACTTTGTAAGTTTATCACGGTCGAAGAAACTGAGGCTCTGAAATGTTAAATAACTCACCGCAGTTTATACACTTCTAAAGTGGAGCTACTGGAACTCAACCTCAGATCAGTCTGATTCCAGATCCTGTTTGTTTCATCATACTATCTAACCTCCTAAAGCATAATTATATCTATTTAGTATTTTTCTCTACCATTTTTCCTGTATTTTTTGTCTCTGTAAATATAGTTCCCTGCAAATGTATACTGTAGGAAGATAAAAAAACAGAACTATGTAGTTCTTTTACTAGTATACATAATGGCAAGGGTGCTTAATAAAATGCTTTAATGATACAATAGGTTGTTTCTAGTATCTTGGTCGATACCTTTTTTAACAATCTGATAGTCTCTGTTTATATATGAATGAAACTAAGAATGAGAAATAATCAGAATCATGTTGCTATGACTGTAACCTGAAGTTAATCCTAGGATTTAGTCCCAGAAGGAAACAGTAATATATTATGTAAAGGTGAAAGTATTAAATAATCATTTGAAAGATTTGAGGGTGTGTTAGTTTCCTTTAGTAATTTGTAGTTACAAACAGGACATTAATATTATATAATTTGGGGCTCTGTCATTCATAATTTATGAATTTCCCCAGTGTAACTCAGCGTTCTTTTCCTCCTATTAATTATAAGATTTAAAATTTGTTTCTCTTTTTTTTAAAACTTCATATCAGGATATGGTTATACAAGCACTTCAGAAAACTAATAACAGAAGTATAGAAGCAGCAATTGAATTCATTAGTAAAATGAGTTACCAAGATTCTCGGCGGGAGCAGATGGCTGCAGCAGCTGCCAGACCTATTAATGCCAGCATGAAACCAGGTGATTCATCAACACATTTTTTTCTAGACTCGTATATGGTATAGCTTTTAAACACATAAGTCTATCAAGTCTTTGGTCTTAGAAAATTCTAAAAGCATCCAGTAAATGAAAGTCTAAATTTAAGAGAATAATGTTATAGTGTTGTACCAAAATTAATTGAAGAATGGGTCCTCACATTTAAAAGTTGATAAGTAGCCATGTGTGGTAGCCATGTGTGGTAGTGCACGAACTGTAATCCCAGTACTTGGGAGGTTGAGACAGCATCGTAGGTTTGAGACCAGCCTCAGCAATTTAGAGAGACCCTCAGCAATTTAGCAAGATCCTGTTTCAAAATAAAATAGGGCTGCTGGGTGTGGTGGCGTACGCTTGTAATCCCAGTACTTGGGAGGTTGAGACCGGAGGATCCAGGTTCGCGGCCAGCCTCAGCTACTTAGTGAGGCCCTCCGCAACTTAATGAGACCCTGTTTCAAAATAAAGAATAAAAAATAGGGCTGGGGGTATAGCTCGGAGGTAGAATGTCCCTGGGTTCAATCCCCAGTACTGCAAAATAAAATAAACTAAAATAGGGCTAAGTGTGTAGCTTGGAGATAAAATGCCTCTGGGTTCAACCTCCAGTACCCCCACCAAAAGTTGATAGGTAATTCTGATAGGCAACAGTCTAGGTTGAGAACTACTTGTATTGCAACTAAAATACATCATTCCCCCCAAATACCATAATTCAAACTACTCCTTTTTTTCTTTTTGTATTTTTCTTTCATATTTTAAGAGTAATATGTGTTCATTATAGAATATTTATACAAAAGTTAAGCCCAAAGGAAATACCACTGTTGATTACCACATTGTTTTGGTATGCTATTTTAGTCTTTTTTTCCTATGGGAAATATGAGTGGGTCTCTGTGTGTATATATATATATATTTTTTTTTGGTACTGGGGATTGAACCCAAGAATGCTGTTTGAGCTACATCCTCAGCCCTTTTGTTTTTATTTTTACTTTGAGACAGGTCTTGCTAAGTTTCTCAGCTGGCCTTGAACTTGCAGTCCTCCTGCCTCAGCCTTCTGAATTGCTGGGATTACAGCCATGCACCACCATGCCCTACTATGTGGGTATTCTTGTGATTCTTATGGTTTAGGCCAAGGGGGTGGGTCATAATAAATCCTACTTTATTCATTTAATATACCATGCCTAACTTTGTTATTAAATGTACAAAATGTTTTTTGTAATGTGTGGTGCTGGTGCTCAAACCACAAGCCTCATGCATGCTAGGCATGCACCTTTTACCACTGAGCTATATCCCCAGCCCTACAAATAATTCTAATAGCCTATTAAAATAAATTTATCAAATACTTTAGTCTCCCATTTTTGACATTTGTCTTGTTTCCATTTTTTTAAAAACCTGTGTAGCTAAATCTTTATACATACTTAATGATTTCCTAAGAGTAAATTTTAGATGCTTGTCAAAATTTTGGGTTTCTTTTAGATACTGCTCTTTAGAAATATAGTTCAAACTTATATTCTCCCTATCAATTTACAGTGAGAGTGCCTATGTTTGTAAAGCCTGAATTTTTATCATTTTTGTCTTTTTTTTTTCTCTTTTTTTGGTACTGGGGATTGAATCCAGAGGCGTTCTACCTTTGATGTACACCCCCAGACTTTTTATTTTTTATTTTGAAACAGGGTCTCACTAAGTTATTGATTCTGTCCTTGAACCTGCGATCCTCCTGTCTCAGCCTCCCAAGAACTGGTATTACAGGCATGCAACCACCACTCCCAGCTCATATTTATTTTTTTGTAGTCAGAACACTTAAAATCTACACTTAACAATTTTCAGGAATGTATTAATACATTGTTATCAACTATAGTCACCATTTTGTATAACAGATCTCTTGAATTTTCCCCCCCATTTTTATAATTCTTATTTTTGTGTGTGTGTGGTACTGGGAATTGAACCCAGGGGCATTTTACCTCTGAGCTACACCCCCCAGCCCTATTTTTTATTCTTTATGTTGAAACAGGGTCTCACTAAGTTGCGAAGGGCCTCACTTAAGTAGCTGAGGCTGGTCATGAACCTGTGATCCTCCTGTCTCAGCCTCCCAAGTACTGGGATTACAAGCATGCGCCACCATGCCCAGCTTCATTTTTATAATTCTTAAAAGAAACTTGAGTGTTATTTAGTATTACCAGGATTGCAAGCTAAAATTTTCAAAAACAGGTTAAAACCATGGTTTTTCTCTCTCTTTTGTGGTCCTAGGGAGTGTGCAACAATCAATTAACCGCAAACAAAGCTGGAAAGGTTCTAAAGAGTCCTTAGTTCCTCAGAGACATGGCCCACCTATTGGAGAAAGTGTGGCCTATCGTTCTGAAAGTCCCAATTCACAGACAGATGTAGGAAGACCTTTGTCTGGATCTGGTATAACAGCATTTACTCAAGCTCACCCTAGCAACGGACAGAGAGTGAACCCTCCACCACCACCTCAAGTCAGGAGTGTCACTCCTCCACCACCTCCAAGAGGCCAGACTCCCCCTCCACGAGGAACAACTCCACCGCCCCCCTCATGGGAACCAAACTCTCAAACGAAGCGCTATTCTGGGAACATGGAATATGGAATGTCCCGGATCTCTCCTGTCCCACCTGGGGCATGGCAAGAGGGCTTTCCTCCACCACCTCTTAACACTTCCCCCATGAATCCTCCTAACCAGGGACAGAGGGGCATTAGTTCTGTTCCTGTTGGCAGACAACCAATCATCATGCAGAGTTCTAACAAATTTAACTTTCCACCAGGGAGACCTGGAATTCAGAATGGTGGTGGTCAAACTGATTTTATGATACACCAAAATGTTGTCCCTGCTGGCGCTGTGAATCGGCAGCCACCCCCTCCATATCCTCTGACCCCAACTAGTGGACAAAACCCTTCTGCTTTACAAACAGGGGGATCTGCTGCTCCTTCATCATACACAAATGGAAATATCCCTCAGTCTATGATGGTGCCAAACAGAAACAGTCATAACATGGAACTTTATAACATTAATGTACCTGGACTACAGACACCTTGGCCTCAGTCATCTTCTGCTCCTGCCCAGTCATCCCCGAGCAGTGGGCATGATATTCCTACATGGCAACCTAACATACCAGTGAGGTCAAATTCTTTTAACAATCCATTAGGAAATAGAACAAATCACTCTGCTAATTCTCAGCCTTCAGCTACAACAGTCACTGCAATCACACCAGCTCCTATTCAACAGCCTGTGAAAAGCATGCGTGTATTAAAACCAGAGCTGCAGACTGCTTTAGCACCTACCCACCCTTCTTGGATACCACAACCAATTCAAACTGTTCAACCCAGCCCTTTTTCTGAGGGTACCACTTCAAATATGACTGTTATGCCACCTGTTGTTGAAGCTCCAAACTATCAAGGTCCACCACCACCTTATCCAAAACATCTGTTACAACAAAACGCATCTGTTCCTCCATATGAGTCAATAAATAAGTCCAGTAAAGAGGATCAACCTAGCTTGCCCAAAGAAGATGAGGGTGAGAAAAGTTTTGAAAATGTTGATAGTGGGGATAAAGAAAAGAAACAGATTACAACTTCACCTATCACCGTTAGGAAAAACAAGAAAGATGAAGAGCGAAGGGAATCTCGAATTCAGAGTTATTCTCCTCAGGCATTTAAATTCTTTATGGAGCAGCACGTAGAAAATGTCCTCAAATCTCATCAGCAACGTCTGCATCGTAAAAAACAATTAGAGAACGAAATGATGCGGGTAAAACCTTTTAAAATAACTATTTTTATACTTGATCATCTGTTTCCTTTGTATTTATTTTTAAAAGTTGTGCTCCAGTATTTTTTTTACTTCTTATAGATAAATGTAATATACTATCAATCAAGTAGGCGAACAAAGTATTTCTTTATTATAGCATTTTAATATTTCAAGATTTATTCAGAATTTCCTGTAATAAAGTTCTTGTGTAAATTAAGAAAAATATAATTTACATTACACAGTTTTAGGTGTACACAATTCCTTTATATGGAAATTGCAGCAAGGGTTATTTTCTAGATTTTACACATTATCTTACAACATTTAAAGATCAACTACAAATATCTGGGTCAGATTGTCAAAGATAACAAAGACAAGTCTATGGTTGTGCCCTTCAGTTATTTTCCCCCTTTAATTCATTTTTATAATGTCCTAGAGAAAAATGTGCTGAAATTATTAAGTGAAAGTGTGCTAAAAGGGAGATCAGAATACGTAAAGACTCACTTTAGATTGCTCTGTGTTGTGATCTCATATAAATCTCTTCACTAGATACTGTGTTAGTATCATCATCATCATCATTTTTATCATGTGTTTAGAATCCATGTGCTTAGATTATCATGTGCTTAGATTATATTTCCTAATCTTACATCTACCACTCAAAATCCAAGATCAACCTTATGATTAAACAACTTCATATATTTCAGAGTTATTCTTTTAAAATGATTACTCCAGCTGGGCGTGGTGGCGCATGCCTGTAATCCCAGTACTTGGGAGGCTGAGACAGGAGGATCGCAGGTTCGAGGACAGCCTCAGCAAGTAGTGAGACTCATCAACCTAGCAAGACCCTGTTTCTAAATAAGAAATAAAATAGGTCTGGGGGTGTAACTCAGAGGTAGAATTCCCCTGGGTTCAATCCCCAGTAGCAAAAAAAAAAAAAGATTATTCCAAATCTGATTTTATAGTACCGCATTGTTATTTTTACTATAAACTGAATAATGTTAGATGAAAAATACCATGATAAATCTCTGTGACTTATCCATATTGTAGTTCTTAGGATTTCTTACTAAAGTCTGTCTGTATGTATTTTCTTAGTTTATTTTTCCTTTTTCCTCTTCACTTTCACTAATAGCTGATTTAAACTTTTATGGTGTTGGAAGCTTTGCTGACTTCTGTAGCCTCCATTACTGTGTAGGCAAGTAAGATTTTAAGAGAAACAGTTCTATGCTAAGTTTGGCATGCCACCCTTCTTAAAAGATTTTGCATGCAAATGCGCATCCTAAAGAAGCATGAGGTTGCTATATTTGAATTAGTCTTGGCATTTCTAAAATTAGACCCTACTTTTCTAGTTGAAATCCTTTTCTGTTTAGACCCTTCAGTTAGTTCTTATTAACTAGCCAAAAGAAATTGTCCTGCCTTCTAAATCCAGGTATTTAAAGTTGGTTTTATTACACACACACACGCGCGCGCGCGCACCTTATATATCTTTGTAAGTCACACTATTCTTTGAAATATTAAAAAATATCTGAAAGATTGTAACCAGTTTGTCCTTTTTAAATGAGATAGAAACACTTTGCATTTTTGGTAGTGGTGGGCTGTGAGTCCCACTATTTCTACTAACTTTAAGAAAGATTAAAAAAAAAAAGAAAGACTGTCAGTAACTATTGTATATTTCTTGAGAACAGGGAAAGGCTTTAGTAAGTTAGAGAAAACATTCTTTTGTTGTTCATAATACATAATTTTTTTAGAATAAATGAACCTGGAATGGGAGAATTTCTTTTCATGCAAGATAAAATGAGAGGAAGCATATTTTAGGCCTAAATATTTCACAAAAAGAAGCATCTAGAAGCTGTGCGTGGTGGCACACGCTTGTAATACCAGTACTTGGGAGGCTGACACAGGAGGATCCCAGGTTTGCAGCCAGCCTCAGCTACTTAGTGAGACCGTTTCAAAATAAAGAATAAAAAATAGGGCTGGGGGTGTAGCTTGGAGGTAGAATGCCCCTGGGTTCAATCCCCAGTACTGCAAAGAAAAAAAGCATTTAGAACTGGGCATGGTGGCACACGCCTATAATCCCAGTACTTGGAAGGCTGAGACAAGAGGATCACAGGTTTGAAGCCAGCCTCAGCAATTTAGCAAGACCCTGTTTCAAAATAAAAATAAAAAGGGGTGGGGGTGTAATTCATAAGTAGAATGCCCCTGGGTTCAATTCCCAGTACAAAATAAAAGCAGCAGCAGCAGCAGCATTTAGTGAAGGCAATCTAATCCTGTAATTTGGGTTGAATATGCATGGAGAGAGTTGAGAATGCATGTTAACAGACATTTGTTTTACTGCACACTGAGAACCTCTATTTTGAGTGATCTACTAGAGAAGAATAGAAAACTGTTAGTATCCTCTTCTTTGTTTTCCTCAGCTGAATTTGCATACTCACCTTGTATATACTGTTAACTATCTCTTAAGCTGCACTCTTGATCATTAATTTTCTCTGAAATATATTCTAGATTTCTAACATGCTTTATTAAAATTATGCACTTAACCCTTAAATATATGCCCGAATTTTTTCTAAGCATTTAAAAATATTTAGTGTTGAAGAAGACAATTCCTCATTTAACATCTAGTTTATTTACCTAGGTTGGATTATCTCAAGATGCCCAGGATCAGATGAGAAAGATGCTTTGCCAAAAAGAGTCTAATTACATTCGTCTTAAGAGGGCGAAAATGGACAAGTCTATGTTTGTGAAGATAAAGACACTAGGAATAGGAGCATTTGGTGAAGTCTGTCTAGCAAGAAAAGTAGATACTAAGGCTTTGTATGCAACAAAAACTCTTCGGAAGAAAGATGTTCTCCTTCGAAATCAAGTCGCTCATGTTAAAGCTGAGAGAGATATATTGGCTGAAGCTGACAATGAATGGGTAGTTCGCTTATATTATTCATTCCAAGATAAGGACAATTTATACTTTGTGATGGATTACATTCCTGGGGGTGATATGATGAGCCTGTTAATTAGAATGGGCATCTTTCCAGAAAATCTGGCACGATTCTACATAGCAGAACTTACCTGTGCAGTCGAAAGTGTTCATAAAATGGGTTTTATTCATAGAGACATTAAACCTGATAACATTTTGATTGATCGTGATGGTCATATTAAATTGACTGACTTCGGCCTCTGCACTGGCTTCAGATGGACACATGATTCTAAGTACTATCAGAGTGGTAAGCAAACTCAAAATTTATTTTTGTTTATAATAATGTGATTTACTTATGCAGTAAATGCAAAATGGTATCACTTGATGGGAGCTGGAGACCTGGGTCCGGACTTGACTCTGTTGGATAAACTTGGGTGAATCCTTTAGGCACTTAGACTTACAAAATGAAAGAGTATGTTCAATTTGATTAATTCTTTTTTTTTATTACTGAAAAATGAACCCAGGGGCATTTCACCTCTGAGCTATACCTCCAGCCCTATTTTTTTTTATTCTTTATTTTGAAACAGGGTCTCACTAAATTGTGGAGGGCCTCGCTAAGTAGCTAAGGCTGGCTGCAAACCTGTGATCCTCCCGTCTCAGCCTCCCAAGTACTGGGATTACAAGCGTGCGCCACCACACCTGGCTATTTATTTATTTTTTTGAAACGGTCTCCCTAAGTCACTGAGAGTCTTACTACTTGCTGAGGCTGTCCTCAAACCTGCAGTATGCTGGGCAATATGCTCAGCTACTTAGTGAGGCCCTCTGCAACTTAGACCCTGTTTCAATATAAAAAATAAAAAAGAGGAGCTGGGCGTGGTGGCACACGCTTGTAATCCCAGTACTTGGGAGGCTGAGACAGGAGGATCACAGGTTCATGGCCAGCCTCAGCTACTTAGTGAGGCCCTCTGCAACTTAGACCATTTCAAAATAAAGAATGAAAAACTGGGCTGGGGGTGTAGCTTAGAGGTAGAATGCCCCTGGGTTCAATCCCCAGTGCCGCAAAAAAAAGGGGAGGGCAAAAAAAGGGGAAGGGCTGGGAATGTAGCTTGGAGGTAGAACACCCTTAGGTTCAATCCCTAGTAAAACACACACAAATCAATAAAACCCCGCAATCTTCCTGTCTTAGCTAAGATCATAGGTGTGCACCACCAGGGCCCAGCTTAAAATAACTTTTAAATAGGCCGGGCGTGGTGGCGCACGCTTGTAATCCCAGTACTTTAGGAGGCGGAGACCGGAGGATCCAGGTTCGCAGCCAGCCTCAGCGCTCTCTCTCTCTCTCTCTCTCTCTCTCTCTCTCTCTCTACCTAGTGAGGCCCTCCGCAACTTCGTAAGACCCGGTTTCAAAATAAAGAATAAAAAATAGAGCTGGGGGTTAGCCGGGCGTGGTAGCACTTGTAATCCCAGTACTTGGGAGGCTGAGACTGGAGGATCTGGGTTCGCAATTGGCCTCAGCTACTTAGTGAGGCCCTCCGCAACTTAGTGAGACCCTGTTTCAAAATAAAGAATAATAAAAAAAAAAGGGCTGGTGGTGTAGCTCGGAGGTAGAATGCCCCTGGGTTCAATTCCCAGTACCACACACACAAAAAAAAGGTGTAATGGTTAGGCTTTGAACCCAGGTTTGTCTGATTACAGGGCATATGTTAATTCTACCACAACACATTGCCTCACCAATATCCTTTCAAACACTAATGGAAGTGTAAGTTGATCTAACATTTGTTGGATACTTGCTGTGTACTAGGTGCTTTACATATATTCTAATTTAATGATCATAATAATCCTCTGAGGTATTATTAGCCTCCTGTGCTTCTGTAAACACAAGCAGATTTATATTAAATGGAAAGAATTTAGCATTAGCATCTCTCCCCTGGAATTCTTCTTAAAAATAAGATTCTTAAGCTCTATTCGTCTTTTTTTGTGTGTGTGTGTGCTGGGGATTGAACCCAGGGGTATTCTTCCTCTGAGCTACACCACCAGCCCATTTTTATTTTTTTATTTGGAAACAGGGTCTCACCAAGTTGCTGAGGCTGGCTTCGAACCTGTGATCCTCCTGTCTCACCCTCCCAAGTTCTGAGTATTCCAGTCTTTTGAGTAAAAATCTTCACTGGAGAGACCCTGTTTCAAAATAAAGAATAAAAAAAAATAGGGCTGGGGTGTAACTTGGAGGTAGAATACCCCTGGATTCAGTCCCCAGTACCGCAAAAAAAAAATAATCTTCACTGGAGAATAGGCATTGTATTTTAATCAAACGTCCCAGATGATTATTTCAGTTAGGTTAATACCAGATACATTTTTTAGGTGACTTCATCCTGTCTCTACTTTACGTTTTGGGTTTTTTTGGACCTGGGGATTGAACCCAATGGCATTATACCTCCAAGCTACACCCCAGCCCTATTTTATTTTTATTTGGAAATGGGGTTTCGCTAAGTTGCTGAGGCTGACCTCAAACCTGTGATCCTCCTCTGTCTCAGCCTCCCAAGAACTGGGAGTATCGTACCACCATGCTGGGCTCCATCTTAGCTTTATTTATTTATTTACTTATTTATTTATTTTGCCGTACTGGGGATTGAATCCAGGGGCATTCTACCTCTGAGCTACACCCCCAGCCCTATTTTTTATTCTTTATTTTGAAACGGTCTCACTAAGTTGTAGAGGGCCTCACTTAAGTAACTGAGGCTACTCGAGAACCTGCGATCCTTCTGTCTCAGCCTCCCAAGTACTGGGATTACAAGCATGCAGCACCATACCCCGGCATTCCATTTTAGCTTTTAATACCATATATAGTCAATAACTTTCAGAAATGGCCTCTCCCTGAAATTACTATCTCTATCCAGCTGCTTATTGGGTATCCCCACATGGATTTCAAATAGGTTCCTTCAAACTTAACAAATAGGCCTTTCAGAGTTAATTGCCAAGAGGCAATTCTTAATTACCACACCCATATCTGGCCCCCTCCAGTCTTTCCCATGTTAGTACTCACCCAGTTATCCTGACTGATTTGCCCCCCCATGGCCTCCACATTTATCTACCAACTAGTCCTATTTACTCCACCTCTAAAATGTATCCTGAATCTATTTACTTCTCTGCAGCTCCATTATTACCATCCAAGCTTACTTGTAATAGTTTTTTTTTTTGTTTCTCCCCACCCCCAAGTACTGGGGATTGAACCTAGGGCCTCACACATGCTAGGCAAGCACTGGGCTACATCCCCAACCTTTTCATTTTATTTTGAAACAGGGTCTCACTAAGTTGCCCAGGCTGGCCCCAAACTTTGGATTCTTCTGCTTCAACCTCCTGAGTATCTGGGATTGAAGGCATGTGCTACTCTACCTGACCTGTTTATACATCTTAGCTGATACCACCTTCTCAACCAGTATCCCTAAGGCACTCAATCTAATGTAGTTGTCCAGTCACATTTGTCTTGTCACCTGTGTTCTGTGTTGATAATCTTTCTAAGGAGTGCGGTGGTGCGCACTGGGGAAGCTAAGACAAGAGAATTGTAGGTTCAAGGCCAGCCTCAACAACTTAGACCCTCAGCAATTTAGTGAGGCTCTATTTCAAAATAATAAATAAAACAGGGCTGTGGGTATAGCTCAGAGGTAAAATGCCCTTGGGTTCAATACACTGTACCAAGAAAAGAGTCTTGCTATGTTGCCCTTAAACTCTGGGTTCAACTAATCCTCCTGCTTCAGCCTCTTGGAACTGCAGGCATACACCACCAGGTTGAGCCATTTAGGGAGGGGGTAGGTGGGTGCTAGGAATCAAACCTAGGGTCTTCTGCATGCTAAACACACCCTCAGCCCCATCATCACTATGTTTCTTCTGTGTGTATTTGTTGTGTTTCTTCCCCTACTAGAATGTAACCTAGAGTGAAGAACCTTGTCTTTCTTATCTATTGTCATTTGTTGAATGAATGAAATACCGATCTAGTTTGTTTGAAAGTTTGCCCAGAGTAAACAGAACAGTCCGGATAACATTCTTTTGTTTGTGGTGCTTGAGATTGAACCCAGGAGTATTCTACGTCCAAGATACACACTCAGCACTTTTTATTTATTTTTTTATTTTGGAACAGAATTTCACTAGGTTGCTGAGTCTGTAGAAGTGGAGCTCATGGCCTGGTGGGGCAGGGGACAAGCTGAGGTTGGTCTTGAACCTGCAATCCTATCTCAGCTACCCAACTACTGGGATTACAGGCTGCACCTGGATCTGAATAACATTCTTTCTGTGTGTGGGGGTGGCCTCTGGGGATGGAACCCAGGGGCATTTTACCTCTGAGCTACACCCCACCCTTATTATTTTTTTTATTTTGAAGCAGGGTCTCATTAAGTTGCAGAGAGCCTCATTAAGTTGCTGAGGCTGACTGTGAACCTGTGATCCTCCTGTCTCAGCCTCAGTACTTTGGGAGGCAGAGACAGGAGGATCATAGGTTCAAGGATAGCCTCAGCAAGTAGTGAGACTTCCGTCAACCTAGTGAAACCCTGTTTCAAAATATAAAATAGGGCTGGGGGTGTAGCTTAGAGGTAGAATGTCCCTGGGCTCAATCCCTAGTACCACAAAAAATTAAAATAAAATAAAATAAATAAATAAATAGAAACTTATTTTTTCACAGTTCTGGAGAAATCCAAAATTAAGACATGGACAGGGCTGGTTCCTCCTCCGGCCTCTGTCCTTGGCTTGCAGATGCTACCTTCTCCATGTCCTCATATGGCTGTCCCTCTGTGTACTTAATCTTCCTTACTCATGATTCATATTGTTGTCACTTGACACTGAGTAAATAATTGAGCCTTTTATATTTCCTAGTGTACAACTTTTCCAGTTGATAGCTCAGAAAACAGGCCCTAGTCAGTAATAAACACCATCAGTGATTTGGCATATTTCATGTTTCAGTTTGTACAAGGGAGAATGTTGATAACCCTAAATCAGAAGATTAAACAGACTTTAGGTTTTCTCTTGTCCTGTTCTCATTAAGTTTTTTTTTCTTTTTTTTTTTATACAGGAGACCATCCACGGCAAGATAGTATGGATTTCAGTAACGAATGGGGTGATCCCTCAAACTGTCGATGTGGAGATAGACTAAAGCCATTGGAGCGAAGAGCTGCACGCCAGCATCAGCGATGTCTAGCACATTCTTTGGTTGGGACCCCTAATTATATTGCACCTGAAGTATTGCTACGAACAGGTAAAGCATGTATTTCATAAATAATATCAGTAAGCCTTTAGACAAACCAAAACCTAGAGTAGAATATGCCTTGTTTTAAGTTTATGATAAAAGTATTTATTTTGCCGTGTAAATTGGTGGTTTAATGTTAATGATGGTTGTATTCTGAGCATTTTAAAAGAGTGCTTATGAATAACTATAATTTTGGTATTTTTAGGATATACACAGTTATGTGATTGGTGGAGTGTTGGTGTTATTCTTTTTGAAATGTTGGTGGGACAACCTCCTTTCTTGGCACAAACACCATTAGAAACACAAATGAAGGTAAGGTACAGAACCTATATCAAAAGAATTGTCACTAAGTCCCTAAACCATGGTCCTTTATTAGTACAGGTTGAGTATCCCCTATCTGAAGCTTGAGGCCAGAAGCGCTTCCGATTTTTTAAAATATTTCCATGTGCATAATGAGTTATCTCGGGATGGTACCCAAGTCTAGGCATGAAATTCATTTATGTTTCATATACACCTTATACATAAAGCCAGAAGGCAATTTATACAATGTTTTTATTGCTGTTTCATGGGCTTTTGTTATTTTGTTTCATTTGTTGCAGGGTTAGGGATCAGACTCAGGGCCTCACACATGCCAGGCAAGTGCTCTACCACTGAGTTACATCCCCAGCCTCTTGTGCCTTTGTTTTGACTATCACATGAGGTCAGGCATAGAATTTTCACTGTGGCGTCATATCAACACTAAAAAAGTTTTGGGTTTTAGAGCATTTCAGGTGTTGGAATTTTGGATTAGGGCTATTCAAACTGTACTTCACTTGGAGCATCTTAATCTGGAGTTGAAGGGTAAATTTATGAAGGTATATTAACCCATTAACATTCCATGTATGAACTCTAATCTTCATCCCACTATCACTGTACTATATCTACCCTTGCTCACACAACTGTACTTTATAAAGGTTGTGTGTGTGTGTGTGGGGGGGTTACTTGGGGATTGAACCCTGGGGCATCTACCTCTGAGCTACACTCCAGTCCTTTTTTATTTTTTTAAATTTTGAAACAGGGTCTTAGTTGTAGAGAGCCTTGCTAAGTTGCTGAGGCTGGCTGAGAACCTGTATCCTCCTGTCTCAGTCTTCCAAGTACTGGGATCATAGGCATGCACCACCATGCCCAGGTCCTCATAAAGGTCTTTAGAAGATTTATTTCAATTTACTCCTGGCTAGGTGTCTGTATGGCCTTCCATGAGCATTCTAGCCCCAAACTACAAGCATACATCCATATCTCCACTTGAAAATACCTCTGGGACTTAAATGAGAAACTGCCCACAGTGTTTTGTTTGTTTGCTCCTAGGGGCATGGGTAATGGGGAGTGAACCCAGGGGCATTCCAAACTACACCCCCAGCCCTATTTTATTTTTTATTTTGAGACAGGGTCTCGCTAAGTAGCTAAAGGCTGGCCTTGAACTTGCAATCCTGTTTCAGCCTCCCAAGTACCAGGATTTCAGGGGTGGGCCACCATGCCCATCAGCCTTACTTTATAATAATTTCCTCTCATGGTAACTAATCCAGTCCCATGAGAGCAACAACTCAAACTCACTCCTGCAAGATGGCATTGTCTTTATGAAGGCCAAACCCTCATGAACCATGTAAATGCCTTTCAAAAAATTATGTATTTATTTATTTATTGCAGTATTAGGGATTAAACCTCAGGCCTTGTACATGCTAGGCATGTGCTCTACCACTGACCTACATCTCCTGTCCTTTTTATGTATTTTGAGACAGTGTCTCATTAAGTTGTCCAGCCTGGCCTCAAACTTCAATCCTCCTGCCTCAGCCTCCCAAATTGCTGGGATTACTGGAATGCTCCAGCATGCTCTGTTCCAGATGCTTCTTAAAGGCCTTACCATTTTAAACACCTTCACACTGGGGACCAAGCCTCAGCATGAGTTCTGGTGGGGCCAAACCATATTCAAACCATAGCAGTATGGTTTCACTCCTTGCAGCACCTTTAAATATCCACTTCTGGCCGCGCGTGGTGGCGCACGCTTGTAATCCCAGTACTTTGGGAGGCGGAGACCAGAGGATCCGGGTTCACGGACAGCCTCAGCGCACGTGCGTGTGCGCGCACTCTCTCTCTCTCCTCCCTCTCTCTCTACCTAGGGCCAGAGGTGTAGCGCGGAGGTTGAACGCCCCTGGGTTCAATCCCCGGTACCGCAAGAAAAAAAAAATCCACTTCCTTGTGCCCTCCCTTTGTGTGTGTATGTGGGGGGGGGGAGTACTGGGGACTAAACCCAGGGGCGTTCTATCTGAGCTACACCCCCAGCCCTATTTTATTTTTTATTGTTTTAAAACAGGTCCTCCATAATTTAATATCTATCGTCATTCATATCCCTCAAGTAATGCATTATTTTTCTCTGACTGCTTCCAGTAATTTTTGTCTTTAGCTTTCAGTATTGTAATCATGATGTATCTGGGCATGGATTTCTTATAGTTTATATTATTTGGTGTTAACTAAGTATTCTAAATTTGTTGGTTTATGTCTTCTATCACATTTGGAGATTGTTTAGCCATCATTTTTTCATTTCTTCTCTTCCTCTTTTTTTTTTTTTTTCTGGTACTGGGGATTGAACCCAGGGGCATTGTACCTCTGAGCTATACCTCAGTCCTATCACTAGTTGTTGAGGCTGGCCATGAACCTGAGATCCTCATATCTCAGCCTCCTAAGTTCTGGGATTGCAGGCATGCACCACCATGCCGGGCTTAGCCATCATTTCTTAAAATATTTTTGTGTACCACACACACTCTCCTTTTGGGACTCCAGTGATAGGAATGTTAAGACCTTCTGGTGCAGTACTGCAGATTCCTGAGGTTCTGCTTATATTTTAAATCCTTGTTCTCTCTGTTATTCAGATTGTATAATTTTTTATCACTCTTTTAAGTTCACTGACCCTTTCCTCTGACATACTGCTATTATGCCCATCCACTGAGTTCTTTTAGTTTTCACTTCTAAAATTTCCATTTGGTATTTCTATATATCTTCAGTTGCTTTGCTGAGATGCTTTTATTCATTTCTAGAGTAGTCGCCATTATTTGCAGCACTTTTATGACTACTATGAAGTTTTTTGTCAGATAATTCTACCATCTGTATCATTTCAACACTATTGTATTTTCCTGGTTGTTTGTATGCCACGTAATTTTGGATTATATTGTAGGCATTTTTAATATTATGTTATGGGACTCTGGGTCTTGTTTGAAGCCTTATAAGTGTGTTCTATTATTTAGGCAGGCATTAAGACCTGGTTGGATTCAGGCCACGCGTTCCATTGTATTTTCAATGTCAGTTTCATCCCAGAGCCTTTGTATTACCAGGCAGGTTTCTCCCAGGGCTGTGGTATTTTCCTGATTCAGTTCTCCAAGTCTCTGGTATACTCTTTAGGATTAGATCCACATATGGTTTGAAGTGTGAGCCCAGCAGTTCATAAACAACTTTATGGGATTGATTTCCCAATTTCCCTCCCTTCCCAGTGTCCATAGAACTTTGCAGTTGCCTGGGGCTCCCCTTCTCAGTTTTCTGGCCAGAAAATGAGGCTTTATAATACCAGCATACAAGATAATGTAGCAAGAGGACAGAGAGAGTAAACAAGGAACAGAAATTCAAACCATTTTCTTATGACCACAATAAGTGATTTTATTTCTAATTGGAAGAAAAGGTTCCCTCATTGTCACCTGTGTTGCTGCCAGGAAACTCCTTTCAGGAAACTCCTTGAACCTTAACTAGGAGAGTTTCTCCTGGATCTGTCACTTTCTCTCACTCTCACTTAAATCTGGAACCTCTTTCTGACTTTTGTAGGATATTTATTTATTGTGGTATTGGGGATTGAACCCAGGGGCATTCTACCTCTGAGCTATACCCCCGACCCTATTTTATTTTTATCTGGAAACCGGGTGTCGCTAGGTTGATGTATGTCTCACTACTTGCTGAGGCTGTCCTCGAACCTGCAATCCTCCTGTCTCAACCTCCCAAATACTGGCTTACAAGAGTGTGCCACCATGGCCGGCTAGGATAAGCCTTTAAAATGAATAGATACACCGGGCGTGGTGGCGCACGCTTGTAATCCCAGTATTTGGGAGGCTGAGACCTGAGGACCATTCGTGGCCAGCCTCAGCTACTTAGTGAGGCCCTCCCTCCGTAACTTAGTGAGACTCTGTTTCAAAATAAAGAATAAAAAAAATAGGGCTGGGGGTGTAGCTCGGAGATAGAATGTCCCAGATACTAGAAGAGGGAGTTTATTTTTCTTCCCTTCACAGTAGCTGATTAGCTGCTCCTACATGAATAAGGAAGAATAGATTCATTTATTCAGCTATTTGATAGTATTTATTAATCCCCTGTCATATTGAAGATGTCTTACCTAGGCTAAATAACAGTGCATTCTGCCACTTAACAGGGTGTACCCCATACCTTTAACATTGTATTGAGTCTTTTTCTAGTTCCCCTGCCTCTGAGAGTTCGCTTGGCATTCCTTTCTTCCTTCCTCATTCCATTTTTGTACAAAACCAGAACACAGTCTTCCTGAACATCTACTATGTGCCAGAGTTTGCCAAGTACGGGGAAACACAAAGACAATTAAAGCATGGTTCCTAGCCTTTTGCACTCAAATGATACAGACATAAACAGGAATCACAAAGTATTAAAAATATTATGATAGAAGTAAATATATAGCATTGGGGAGACAGAGTGGAAATAGTGAAAGTACCCACCTCTACCAGAGGGCTTAGCAGAGGAAGTAAAAACTTACAGTGAGCCATGTGGTGTGAGTAGAAGTTGCCTGGAAAGGAGGGGATAGGAGAAAAAGTTATTTCCCAGCAATGATTCATTATTAAAGGTATGGAGGATAAAACTGGTATAAAACTTGGAGGAAATTTTTGTTTTTTATCTCTTCCCTCATAATTTGTAAAATTATTTTTTAAAGGTTATCAACTGGCAAACATCTCTTCACATTCCTCCACAAGCTAAACTGAGTCCTGAAGCCTCTGATCTGATCATTAAACTTTGTCGAGGACCAGAAGATCGTTTAGGCAAGAATGGTGCTGATGAAATAAAAGCGCACCCATTTTTTAAAACAATTGATTTCTCCAGTGATCTGAGACAGCAGTCTGCTTCATACATTCCTAAAATAACACATCCAACAGATACATCAAATTTTGATCCTGTTGATCCTGATAAGTTATGGAGTGATGATAATGAGGAAGAAAATGTAAATGACACTCTCAACGGATGGTATAAAAATGGAAAGCACCCTGAACATGCTTTCTATGAATTTACCTTTCGGAGGTTTTTTGATGACAATGGCTATCCATATAATTATCCAAAGCCTATTGAATATGACTACATTAATTCACAAGGCTTAGAGCAACAGTCGGATGAAGATGATCAACATACAGGCTCAGAGATCAAAAATCGCGATCTAGTATATGTTTAACACACTAGGAAATAATTGTTACGAGAATTTCAAAAAAGCCTGAAATGCAGGGTTTTTTTAAGTTCTGAGAGTAAAATTATGCAAATGTGGCAGAGCTATGTGTGTATGCTCTGTGTATAATATTTTATTTTCCTAAATTATGGAAAATCCTTTTAAAATGTTAATTTATTCCAGCCTTTTTAATCAGTAATTTAGAAAAAAATTGTTAGAAGGAAAGTTAAGTTATGAACTGAATATTATACTCAGTTCTTGGTACTTAAAGTACTTAAAATAAAGATAATGCTTTGTTTAAAAGGAGAAGCCTGATATCTATTTGTATATATGCTAAATAATTTTAAAATTCAAAAGTTTTTGAAAGACAGTTTTAGTTTTATCTTGCTTTAACCAAATATGAAAGATACCCATATTTACAGAACTCTTTTTTTCCCCCATACCTTGTTTTGGTACAGAATAAGCTAGAGAAATTAAGCCATCATTTTGCCTAGTCTAAGGGTGATCTATGTAAGTCTATTCTGGAGCTAAGAAATACAGGGTGGAAGTACAATATGCTCATCAGAAGGAAAAGTTATACAGTTTGTCTTTTTTCCCCCCTCTGTGGAATATTTAATCTTCTGGCATTTTTCTCAATAATTATTGGCTTTAAAAGAAGCCATAATACTACTACTTTTCTTTCCATATTGGTATTAATGCTGCTTCCAGTTTTAAAGAGGAACAAAGTTGCCATAAATGAAAAATTTCAAATACTAAAAGCTAAGATCTTTCATACTTTTATTTTGAAATAAAGTTGTTCTATTATCCTAAGCATAGAAATTATTTTCAGTCTATATAAAACTTTGATTAGAAATTATTAGTGGGTACTCACTAAAAAGTACTTTTTGTAGGGGCTGAAGATGTAACTCAGTGGTAGAGGCCTGCCTAGCATGTACCAGGTCCTGGGTTAAATCCCCAGCACTGCAAAAAAAAAAAAAGTACTTTTTCTATATGGTGATTAGTTTTGATTATGTCATCAGTGCTGTAGATTTCTTCTTTCAAAACAGTGATGCATATACAAATTATTATTGACAAAGGAAAATGTGACTAGTTGGCAATATTAAAATATTTACCTAGAGGGCAGATTAACTGGTGAAAATATAATTATTAACTCTTAATTGAGATGGTCGTTATTAGTGATTGGGAAAAATTACATAGTGGTCTTAGTAGAAAATTCAGCTCCATCTAATTTATTTAAGGTTAATAATATGTTTTACAACATGTCTATTTATGTAATGCATAGGTTCTAAGGAAGAATTGTGGTTTCATACCAAAATACAATATAGATGATCTTTTAGGAAGAGGAGTTGGGCTGTGTCCTGACCTTAGTAAAGTTTGTGTTTTTTTGCCTTTTCTTAAGCTTCATTGATATACAATTGTGTTATCAAAACTTAATGTCTGGATTTTACTGATTTTTCACTTTCAGCTTTCCTCATATAAAAGCTAATGGAAACCATATATATATATATATATATATATATATATGAAAATTAAAGGTAAAGCTGTTCCAGTTGAACTGGGGAGAGGGGGAAAAACATTTACTACTTCACACTTCCTATCTTTTATAGGTGGCCCTCTCAGAGCTCAGCTTGCAAACCACTGCCTATAATGGTGGATCCTTTGGGTCACTGGCTCTTTTGAGAATCCAATAAAGGGCTTGGACTCTGGTCCCAGAAAAAAAATGCACATCAACAAATACATATAAAATGTTGCAGTCAGTTTTAGGAGATTCTGGACATGATGAAACCTGTCACAAACTCTAGGTTAAGGATCTCCGTACTGTAAGAAAATTAACATGTTAAAATAAGAACTTTGCTTTTAATTTACTGATGAGTACTCAAATTAGTACATCTTATATAAGTACTGATAATTTGTGATGGTAAAGGTCTATAGCATGTGATAAAGTTACCCTGTGAATGCCTCTTTTGCTAAGGTGTTCCATACTGAGGGCACTACAATGTTTGACTTCTGATCAGAGAATTGTAAGAAAATGTATTAAGATGGCAGTCTTCACTTGATGGAATATTTTGTCCAGTTCTATAAAAATCCTATGCAAAACTAGTTAAAAAATTCTTAGTTTGGTATTCACATTATGAGATATCCTTCTTGTTCTTTGAGCTTTTTCAGGCAGATATACTTAAATTTCCATTTAATTATTTTACTTCTGGACTATGGTGCAATACAGTAGAAAACCAACTTTGTTACATTTACATTGTAGAAAAACTAAGGTGCTGACTCTTCCTCCCCCCCCCCACAAAATCTGTACTGCCCCTTTTCCTCAAATACAACAGACACTATGATTTTTGTATTAGTCTTTTAAAATTTCCTCTGACATTATTAGCTTTTGTGCTTGTCTGAAGCAGTATACAAGCCATTGGTATCTGCAGTTTTAATACTTTGGGTGTACTTATTAGCTTTGTTATTATTCCCTCACTACAACTAGTTCCTCCAGTATAGAATCTGGTGCTTCCTGACCAAAATGATGAGAACAACATAAGAAATCTGGATGCTCTCAATTGAAATGGAGTGAAAACATTGGTTCTACATGTTGTCTTTTTATAATTTTCTCATAAGAAAATGCTGTCTTTCTTATACTTACCCCTTTTATGCATATCAATAGTATTTATAAAATGTGTTCTATAATTATGTAATTGTAGATACTGTTATGTATTATCCAGTGACATCCTAAGGCAGGCCCTATTGCTGTATCTTTTCTATGTTCTTATTTGTAATAGAACTATAGAATGTATGACTAAGAAGTCACTTTGAGATTGACTTTTTAAAAAAGTTATTACCTTCTGCTGTTGCAAAGTGCAAAACTGTGAGTGGAAATGTTTTATTCTGACTTAATAATATGTTAGAAATTAGAGAATACAGTGGGAGGATTTTTAGATACTGCTGCTGCTGTTACCCAAGGTACTTTAGAAATTTTTCTTTAATAAACAAAAATAAACAAAACATCCCTTTGGTATTTAAAGTGAAATATTTAGCCTGTTTGTTTTAATCTGAAACAAAAAGTAATTTGGGTCAACATATTGGTATTTTGTAAAGCGCCTTAATATATCCCTTTGTGGAAGGCACTACAGTTTACTTTTATATTGTATTGTGTATATAAGTATTTTGTATTCAAATGGAATCAATGGCAACACTACAATTTTATAAAATAATGCTTTGTTAGAAAAAGGAATTACAGCTTTGCAATATAACTAAATTGTTTTACATACTTCTGAATGTAATAGAAAGAATAATCAGCCTGTGTTTTTCATGACATTATTTGTATTTTCCCAATCATTTCCTCTAGTGTAATGTTTGCTGGGATAATAAAAAAAAGCAAAATTCAAGTCTTTCATTTATGTGTGGAAAGGTGACATTTAAGCTGCTTAAGTATGTTGGCTTTTTCCTTCAGAAATTTATTTTAATCTTTATATTCTAAGAAAATTTAATGTTTTGGAATTAAAACATACAAGTAATGATAGTAACTAGTTAGATTAAGGCAAACTGTATAAAGAATAACACAGTAACATGTTTTCATTTTGTCCAGTATAAGTAAAATAAATATTTCAAGTTAAAGTCTTTCTTTAGATTTCTAGCTTAAAACTTTTTCATTATTAAAGTCAGCATTTAGTATCATTTAAACTAATATTTTAAGCTGGGCATGGTGGCACACGCTTGTAATCCCAGTACTTGGGAGGCTGAGACAGGAGGATCTCATGTTCACGGCCAGCCTCATCTACTTAGTGAGGCCCTCTCAACTTAGTGAGACCCTGTTTCAAAATAAAAAATAGGGCTGGTGGTGTAGCTCGGAGGTAGAATGCCCCTGGGTTCCATCCCCAGTACCGCAAAAATAAAAATAAAAATAAGCAAATAAATATATTTTATAACTTTTAAAGTGTGAAATTGTTAATGTTTTCCTTTATCACATGAAATGCTTACCAGATTAAAAAATATGTAGATGTTGTATCTTAAATCTACCCCACATGAATGAATACTAAGTTTTTCTTTTTCTTTTCAAGCATTACCATCATTCTTGTCTTCTTTTATCCCGTTTTATACCTCCTTGTAGATTTGTATTTGGTCTACATGAGGCTATTACATATTACATAGTTGACCCAAATTGCAGTATTCATATATTCATTTTACTACATTATGTACTACTTTTGGCATGCTTGAAGTTGTGACTACAGTTTATTGTGTCACCTGTATGTGTGAAGGGTAGCGAGAGACCACCAACTGTAGGAAGCATGGACAGTTACTGTCCCCAGTATCCAGTCCCCTTCCTCCTTTCAGTCATAGTTACCCAGAGATCTTGAACATTTTGCTGGATTCAGAGTCGGGACAGGCTTTGGGTTGTTTCCCCTGGGGAGGAGAGGAGTTTGCTCTGCAGCAGGAAAAAAACAAAACAAGGTTCTCACACCTAGCTCCCAGAGTGGTTGAATACTGACAGAGGCAGCTCTTGTCCCCCAGTGTCCATTCTGCCATCCTTCCTTGTGCTAGGAGTCCCCATCCTTCTTCAAGTTTCAACTGCCCCACTCGAGTCCATGTTTCTCATATTCCTTTGTAACTGATGTGGCCACATGATACTCATTGGGATATGAGCAGATGTGGTATATATAAATTCTACATACACTCAAAGTTGATACTGCTTGGCCTCTACTTCCTGTTTACCTCTTCCCACAGGGTGGAGCATGGACACTGAGTTGACTTTATTTTGGCCTTAACAGTATTATTTTGGAAAACACGCTAGTGATGGTGGATCAACAAAATGAATAGAACCTGGTTACCTGAGCAACTGTGAAGTAGACTTGTCTGGCCATCCTAGACTGATCAGCTGCAGAATACTTGAGAAAAATATACATTCTGCTCTGTTATTGCGGCCAAGCCTATACCATAATATAGTTTATAATTTGCATTGTATAATCTGATTTGCAGAATTTGAGTACATTTTTTATTTAGACTATCTCCCATGCAATTAATTGTGAAATTGGTTTATTTTACCTCTTATTCATATCTTCATCTTCATTGTTGCTAATTTGGTGGAGGCTCTTGCTAGATTGAATTACTGTAATAATTTTTATTTTGGTATGATACTGAGGATTGAATCCAGGGACGTTCTACCACTGAGCTATACCCCCAGTCCTTTCGTCCTTTTTATTTTTTATTCTGAAGCAGGGTCAACCCTGCCATCCTCTTGTCTCAGCCTCCTCCAAGTACTGGGATCACAGGTGTGCACCAGCAACCTGGCACTGGAGAGAGAGAGAGAGAGAGAGAGAGAGTGAGTTTTACTAGGGATTGAACCCATTGGCATTCTACCTCCAAGCTACACCCCCATCTTTTTTTTTTTGCTTTTGTTTTGAAACAGGGTCTCATGAGGTTACTGAGAAGTCTTGCCACGTTGCTGAGGCTGTCCTTGAACCTTAGATCCTCCTATCTCGGCCTCCCAAGTACTAGGATTATAGATGTGCACCACCATGCCTGGCTGTGGCACTGTAGTAACATTCTAACCAGTCTTTGAATTCCTTCCAGTCCTTCAAGTTTATTATCTAACCTGCTGCCCAAATGGCCTATGTAAAAGATAATTCTAGATTCTGCTTCTAGTACAACCAACTCAGTTCTTAATGGACTTATTCTATTACATATAGCAACTATAAACTCCAGGGAAAATGCAAAAAACAACTACTCAAAGATCCTGGAGTGGAACCAAGCCCCGGCCAATTCTGGAGGGGAGATGAACAATATGAGAGGAGTACCCTACTTTGATGACATCTTGCCCAAGAAAGGCCCAAATCTCTGGCAGAATCCTGAATCACCACGCATGTGCAGGAAAGAATCCAAACACCCTATCTAAGAATAAAAGAACTGTGAACTGACATTTGAGGTGCTGCCCAAGAGAAAAAGAGCCAAACCAAATTAATTTCTTGCTTAAAAGAAAACACCTTCAGCCTGGCATGGTGGCGCACGCTTGTAATCCCAGTACTTTGGGAGGCGGAGACCGGAGGATCTGGGTTCACGGCCAGCCTCAGCTCTCTCTGTCTCTCTCCGTCTCTCTCTCTCTCTCTCTCTCTCTCTCTACCTACCTACCTACCTACCTACCTAGTGAGGCCCTCCGCAACTTCGTGAGACCCAGTTTCAAAATAAAGTATAAAAAAAAAATAGGGCCGGGGGTGTAGCGCGGAAGTAGAACGCCCATAGGTTCAATCCCCGGTACCACACACACACAAAAAAAAAAAGAAAATACCTCCAGAGGCATCACAGGATAGAGTATCTACCACATAACATTTCCAATGCCCAGGATACAATTCAGAATTACCTGACATACAAAGAATTAAAAATACAACTATTCTCCAGAGAAAACAGTGGAGGTTGACTACAAGATCCTATTTCCAACATCTGGAATTGGCAGACAAGGACATTACAACAGCTCATAACTATGTAATGTAAAGAAAAATATTCTTATAAAAAATGTGAATATAGGAAATCCCAGCAAAGAAATAGAGACTATAAGGAACAACCAAACTTGGGATGTCGGTCAGTGGTAGAGTGCTTGCCTAGCATGCATGGGGCCCTGGGTTTGATTCCCCAGCACTAAAAAAAGTAAATAAATGAATAAATAACCAAAAGGAATAATTGTTTTTTCGGAACTGGGGATTGAACCCAGGGGCATTTTACCTCCGAGCTACATCCCCAGCCCTATTTTTTTTTATTCTTTATTTTGAAACAGGGTCACACTAAGTTGTGGAGGGCCTCACTAAGTAGCTGAGACTGGTGGCAAACCCGGATCCTACGGTCTCAGCCTCCCAAGTACTGGAATTACAAATGTGCACCACCACGCCCAACTCCCCAAAGGAAATTTGAAAATATCTGATGGGCTTGACAGAAGAAGGAGATGACAGGAAAAATGAAAAGATAATCAAATTATCCATTTTGAAGGACTGAAAAAAGTACTGAAAAAATGAACAGAGCCTCAAGGTTCATGAGACATTATCTAACCATTTAGGGCTGGGCTTATAGCTCACTAGTACAGCACTCACCTACTATGCACTATGTCCTGGGTTCGACCCCCAGAATTGCAAAAAAAAAAAAAAATGTAAGCCAGGCATGGTTGTGGATGCTTGTAATTCCAGTACTTGGGAGGCTGAGACAGGAGGATCACATGTTTGAAGGAAGCCGCAGCAATTTAGGGAGGCCCTCAGCAATTTAGTGAGACCCTGTTTCAAAATAAAAAGCCGGGCATGGTGGCCCACAGTTGTAATCCCAGTTCTTGGGAGGCTGAGACAGGAGGATCACAGCTTTGCAGTCAGCCTTGGCAACCTAGCAAGGCCCTCCACAACTTGAGACCCCCTGTTTCAAAAAATAAAAAAAAAATAGGGCTAAGGGTGTAGCTCAGAGGTAGAAAGCCCTTGGGTTCAATCCCCAGTACCACACAAAAAGTAAAATAGAAAATAAAATAAATAAAATAGGGCTGGGGGGGTAGCTCAGAAGGAGAATGCCCCAGTACCACCATCACTACCAAAAAAAAAAGTTAACTAAAGGTAAAGATTTTTCAATCCCCAGTACCGCAAAAAAAAAAAAAAAAAAAGAATAAAAAATAGGGGTGGGGATGTAGCTCAGAGGTAGATTGCCCCTGGGTTCAATCCCAAAAAAACAAAACAAAAACAAAAGGTAAAGATTTAACATACACAACATTGGTATACCTCTCTCAGTAGGAAAATGAAGCAGAAAAAAAATGAGTTATTGGCCCCAAATCTGATGGACATAAATATACAGATTCAAGCAACTCAAAATCTACAACCATCCACAATACAGGATAAAGATGACCACAGCTAAGCACCTTTGGTAGCCAGGAAAATTAAACTCTCAGTCATCTTCTGTGAAAAGTACAATTGATAGCTGGGCTCAGTGGCACATGCCTGTAATCCTAGTACTTCAGAGGCTGAGACAGGAGGATTGAAGATTTGAGGCCAACCTTGGCAGCTTCATGAGACCCTGTCTCAAAATTTTTAAAAAAAGGGGCAGGGGGTATAGCTCAGAGGTAGAATGCCTCTGGGTTCAATCCCCTGTACCAAGATGAAGATGATGATGATGTGATGATGATGATGGTGATGATGATGATGGTGGTGATGATGATGGTGGTGATGGTGGTGGTGGTGATGGTAGGGCTAGGGGTGTGGCTCAGAGGCAGAACACCCCTGGGGTCAATCCCCAGTAAACACACACACACACACACACACACACACACACACACCTACACAGAGAGAATAACTGATAGCCTCAGCTGCGGTGTTCTGAATCCACCATGTTTGTACCTAGGCTTCATTGGCTTCTAGCTAGTGACTAGATACTAAGACCCATTGTTACCAGAATCCTCTTATGGAAGCTTTGACTGGAAAACTCCTCACCGGCCTTGCCAAAATGTTCTTAGAACAGTTCTGCAATCTAAAGCTTTTTCTGCCCAGCCTTTCTTGTTTTTTTTTTTTCCTTTACTTTTTGGTGCCTTCTGCCTCTGCCTCCAGAGTAGCAGGGATCATAGGCCTATACCACGGTGCCCGGGTTACGTGAGCATTTTATAAGTGTGTGTGTTTGTGTGTATGTGCGTGTGGTACTAGGGATTGAACCATAGGCATTCTACCTCCAAGGTACACCCCAGCCCTTTTCATTTTTTATTTTGAAACGAGGTCTCTCTAGGTTGCTGAGAGTCTCGCTAAAGTGCTGAGGCTGGTCTCAAACTTGCAATCCTCCTGTCTCAGCCTCCCAAATATTGGGATTACAGGCGTGCGCCACCACGCCCAGTTTTGTAGAGACTTTAAGGCCTTAGCGGACGTGGTGGCGCACACTTGTAATCCCAGTACTTGGGAGGCTGAGACCGGAGGATCTGGGTTTGCGGCCAGCCTTAGCTACTTAGTGAGGCCCTCTGCAACTTCGTGAGACCCGGTTTCAAAAGAAAGTATAAAAAATAGGGCCGGGGGTGTAGCGCGGAGGTAGAACGCCCCTGGGTTCAATCTCCGGTACCGCAAAAAAAAAAAAAAAAAGAGACTTTAAGGCCCATGAAACATTCGTTTTTCTTGTCCATTGTATTACTGGTACACAGTGGTTGCTCAAGAAGTGTTAACTGAATGGATGTATTTCTCCTTAATTATTTTTATATAAATCTGCATTAACTGCCAGGGAGGTTTTAATGTTAGAAATATAATTATCATAAAGGCAAGCGTGTCTTAAATGCCTCTACTCCACTCCAGGGGGCGGTAGAGGATGGAGATTGAGTCTGGTAAGAAGATTGAGTCTGGTAAGAAGAAGGTTATAATAAAACGGTGACCAAAAAGAAGAAGAAAAGAAAATCCCACCATCAGCGCGTCCCCGAATCTTTGTTTACGCCCTATTTTATTCCTGTTACGCCGTGACATGGGCCCCAGTCGACCAATTCTGACTACTAGGTTCTAAAACAGGATTTGTCATAAACGAATTCTTGACCCTTGACACGCACCTGTCAAATAGACACTGACTTCCTAACCTCCGAGGAGTCTGGTAAAAGTCAAACGGGAGGAAAAGTGAGCGAGCGCCCGAAAGAGATACCGAGTAACAGCAGCTCGTTACCCACGAAGGTCTTCGCCGCCGCGCCGCTCTTCCGCAGCCGCCCCCGCAGGGGAGAGGTGCGTGCCCGCGCAGGCGCGTCCCCGCGCAGGCCACGCCCCTTCCCTCCCGCCAGGCGCGCGCACGCAGCCGGCGTCCTCGCTCCCGGGCGTCGCCCCGCGTGCGCAGAAACCCCCGGCCCGCCCCCAGCACCGGAAGTGGCCTCGGAGGATTTGCCTTCAAACTCCGGGCGAGCAGGGACGGCGGCGGAGGGTGGTGACGGTTGAGCCCGGCCGTGCCCGCGCCGGGAGCGAGGGCGGGCGGCGGGCAGTGCTGGCCTCCTTCCTCGCGGCCCGGGCCCCGCTCCGCCCTTCCCTCCGCCCAGCGGCGGGCGGCTCTCGGGCGCCTTGGCCGCGGTCGGTGAGTACCGGGGGGCGCTCGACCTCCGTGGCCGAGCCGGCGGGGGGCGCGGGGGCCTGTGCGGGGAGCCCTGCGCCGACCGCCCTGAGCGCGCCCGCGCCTGCGCCGGGGTCTCAGATCCTTGCAGCCGTCGCTGACACCGCGGCTCAGGTGACAGGCCCCTACCTGAGGAGTCCTATCCAGCGGGGATTTGTGGGGCTCCTGTCGATCCCATCTCTAAGCCTTTGTTGTCAGAGAAGTTACCGGATTAGAGGACGTGTTCCAAGTTCTCTTTTTGGACTAGTCTTCTCCAGGATCCGTCCACACCCCGTACATCGAAACGCTCACCCTGAAAAGTCCCCAAAGCTTTGACATTGGAATTCAGCTTTCTTTCTTACAGTTTTTGTTAGTTAATGTGATATTGTTCAGGATATTCTTTCTTTTCTTTTCCTTTTTTTGTTTTTTGGTATTGGGGATTGAACCCAGGGCCATTCTACCTCTGAGCTACACCTCCAGCCCTTTTTATTTTACTTTTTATTTTGAAACAGGGCCTCACTAAGTTGCTGAGGGTCTTGCTAAATTGCTGAGACTGGACTCGAACTTGTGACCCTCCTTTTTCAGCCTTCTAAATACTGAGAAGACAGGCGTGTACCACTACTCCCAGCTAAGACATTATATTTTATTTAGATTATTCTAGAGCCCGGCATCCTCAGGGAGGCTTATGGCTCTTTTTGTTTAGTTAGTTGGAACCATTTAGAAAATCTGTCTCTTGAAGCATTTGTTTCATATAGTACATTATTTAGTGACAAAGATAAAAGTGAATCTGAAGCTGGGCATGATAGCGCATACCTGTAATCCCAGTACTTGGGACGCTGAAACAGGAGGATCGCACATTCCAGGCCAGCCTCAGCAATTTAGCAAGGCCCCCAGCATCTTAGCATGACTGTGTTTCAAAATAAAAAATAAAATAGGGCTAGGGGTTTATATAGCTCAGAGGTAGGACATCCCTGGGTTCAATCCCTAGTACCAAAAAAAAAAAAAAAAAAAAAAAAGAAAAAAGGGGGAGAGAGAGAGAGAAAAGAAAAGCAAAAAAGGTGGATCTGTAAGTGCCACAAGCCCTTGTGTGCGGTCTGTGTGTATGTATGTGTGTGGGCGGGGTACTGGGGATTGAACCCAGGAATGCTCTACCACTGAGCTACATCCCCAGCCTATTATTATTATTTATTTATTTATTTATTCATTTTTTGAAACCAGGTCTCATAAGTTGCTGAGGCTGGCCTCGAACTTGGAATCCTCCTGTACTGGGATTATAGGCATGCACCACCAAGCCAGGCTTAAGCTCTTATTTAACCAAAAGTTATTTCTTCTTTTAACTCTGAAGTGCCACTTTTATATTAGTTACTTCTAATAGCACTCTCTTGAAAACACTCATTTATGCCGCCTTCTTTGAAATTAGACCTCTAGTTAGTGTTAAAAACATTCCTGATGTTTTAGAATATGTACAATAGGTCTTTGCAGCATAGTCACAAATTCACAATTTGTGTCAGGAATATTCTTGTAATGTTTATACAGGCCTAAATGTCTCAATATACAGCCCTATTTTCCTCTATGAAGGAGATGGTTTTTGTAATCAGTGAGTTCTTACACCAAGAAATAGGAACAAAACCCTGTGTTTTGTATTAACATTAACATCTTGTGGCCTGTATCATGCCTTAAAAAAGAAAAAAGAAAAAGTCAGTGCCGATCAACTTTCAACATTCCTATGAAAAGGTATATAAAGCTCCTTTATGGCATAGATTATTCAGGAAGCTTTTACATTTCATATGCTGTAGAGTCTATAAGAAATTCTATACCTTATTTTGAAACTGGTACCACAGTTCTGACAAGTATTGAGGGTTGGAGAGCCTTGTAGAGTTTACTGTATTAACATTGTTAAATTTCTGTTTACAACAATGGTTTGGTTTTTCTTTAGCTACTTGACTGTCTAAAAAAGATAGTGTATCAAATCAATATGGTCAGTGTTGATAACATGCTAAATAGATTTTGCCTGTGGTGGTTACTGATAGGCTTGAATATAGGGTTTTTTGTGTGTGTGGTACTGGGGATTGAACCCAGGGGCATTTTACCTCCGAGCTCCATCCCCAGCCCTATTTTTTGTTCTTTATTTTGAAACGGTCTCACTAAGTTGCGGAGGGCTTCACTAAGTAGCTGAGGCTGGCCACGAACACGGATCCTCCAGTCTCAGCCTCCCACATACTGGGATTACAAGTGTGCACCACCACGCCCAGTTTGAATATAGTTTTTAAATCTTTTTTTTTTTTTGCAGTACTGGGGATTGAACCCAGGGGCATTCTACCTATGAGCTACAACCCCAGCCTTATTTTTTTTAATTATTCTTTATTTGGAAACAGGGTCTCACTAAGTAGCTGAGGCTGGCTGCGAACCCCCGATCTCAGCCTCCCAATACAAGTGTGCACCACCACGCCCGGCTTAATTCAGATTTTATTTGTTATGCTCATTCATCAGTTTGTTTTGTTTATGATAAGTTGAAAGTTTACCAAATACACATGTAGTGGACTTTTTACTTTTCTGAGCAATTTCTTTTTGGTGCTTTTTAAAGTTAGTCGGTAACTTTCTTGTGCTTCAGTATTTATTGTGTGGTGATTGTAAAGGTAAGAAAAATGTATGCCATACCTTAATTGGTCATGGGTCACTCATATATTGAGTGATTATTCATAATGATTAGTGACTGTCTATAAATTGGCATATTCCAGAGATGAACAGTCTGAAAATTGCATGCCAGCCTTTTACCACTCTTAGTCATATACACATGATTTACTAAAATGCCTAAAGGAAGATTCATGGTTGTGAGGGTTTTTTGTTTTTTTTGCAGTACTGGGGATTGAACCTATTGAACAGGGTCTCAGCCCGGCGTGGTGGCACACACTTGTAATCCCAATACTTGGGAGGCTGAGACAGGAAGATCACAGGTTCGTGGCTAGCCTCAGGTACTTAGAGAGGCCCTCTGCAACTTAGTGAGACCCTGTTTAAAAATAAAGAATAAAAAATAGGGCTGGGGTTGTAGCTCAGAGGTAGAATGCCCCTGGATTCAATACCCAGTACCACCAAAAAAAAAAAAAGAAAGAAAGAAACAGGATTTCACTAACTTTCGAAGGCCTCACTAAGTAGCTGAGGCTGGCCCTGAACCTGAGCTCTTCCTGTCTTAGCCTCCCAAGTAACTGGGATTACAAGCGTGTGCTACCACACCTGGCTATGATTGGTTTTTAAAAATCTGTTCTTGTGCCGGGCGTGGTGGTGCATGCTTGTAATCCCAGTACTTGGAAGACTGAGACAGGATTGCAGGTTCGCAGCCAGCCTCAGCTACTTAGTGAGGCCCTCTGCAACTTAGTGAGGCCCTGTTTCAAAATAAAAAATAAAAAAATAGGGCTGGGGGTGCAGCTTGGAGGTAGAATGCCCCTGGGTTCAATCCCCAGTACCGAAAAAAAATCTCTTCTTGTTTTAGAAAACAAATTTTGCAGATAAATATTTCTAAAACATTATGATGCTAATTTTTTTTGCTTTTTTGTTTTTGATACTGGGGCTTAAACTTGGGGCCTCAGGCATACTGGGAAAGCATTTTACCACTGAACTATAGTAGCCCTGGTGCTAATGTTTTTAGTCTGTGCTTTAATAACATTCTGTGCTTGTTTCCTCTTACTAAGCAAAACAAAACAAAAAACCCTACCTAGAATAAATAAAATTATATCCTTTCCACTAAACTTCAGGAATTTCAAGGTCAAATTCTGTCTTATTTTTATCTTCAGTGTAATTCCTTGCAGTTCAGTCTGTTTTTGTCTTCAGAGAAGTTCCTTGCAACTCAGTATTCATTAAATATTTCTGGAATGAATAACCTAGGCAAGTTACTGTAAAAACTGCAGTATCAGTGGAACCCAGCCTAATATTCCTTTAAAAATTAAATGGGTAGCCTTTTTAGATGTGGAATAGGGAGGGCCCTGTATTCATTGTTCAGGGGGAGAATAGGAATCTTAGAACTCAAATATTCGGAGCTATTGCCTCTTCTCTTTCAGTCTCTTTGATATCTTCTTTTTCTGAATCCTTGAGGAGAAAAAACACTTTGTCTTTCTGTGGAGACACTACACTCTATCAGACAATGAGTTTGCTCAAAAATTTGCTATAAAATTCAGATTTTAGTATTTCATTTAAAAAATTTGACTTACTTGGATTAAAATTTTAATAATATTGCACACTTTAAATAAATGAATTTATTCATTAGCTAAATCATAAACACTAAAGTCTAATAAACAAGAAAGGTGCTTCTTTTAGAATAATGTAAATGAAAAGCTTGTTGTGAAATTAAGCAGTATAACCTGTGGTTACTTCTCTCTCAGTCTGTAACCAAGATTAAATTTTGAGGCAGTCTCCTTTGTATAAGTGCTCTATTAATGTTGAGCTAGTAGGTGGTGTTTATAGTTCATAGTGATTAACATTTTGTCTGTCAACTCCCTCCCCCAATAGACTTATTTCTTCAAATACTGCCAGATATTATGCCAGGTAGATCCAGTTTCTGTCCTCCTGCAGTGTAATTTTCACAATGATAAGGAAAATTGGAGAATTTCATAAATTTACAGTGGTGACATTCATTTGAGAAGATGTTTTAGGCTTAGATTACTAAAGGAATGGGAAAGAATTATTTTTGTCTAACATTTAGTGAACTAAGGGTGCTTTGATATTATTGTCTGTAAACACATTGTTTCTTTGATAGCCAAAGATTTTTAAGGTCATTGGTTAATGTGGCCTTGGATTGACTTTGCATTTCTATTTGTTAGAAAATGTCAGTTCTTTGGCTCTTGAGGAATTTTATCTGACTAGAAAGGAAAGTTCAAAATACAAAACCTTTGAAGAAGGCTTGGAGTATCTTCTGAGTTTGGAGCCATTGAACCATGGCCTTCAAAAACATAAAAATAAGAGCAGGGTGTGGTGGTGCATGCCTGTAATCTCAGTACTTGGGAGGCTGAGACAGGAGGATTGGCAGGTTAGAGGACAGCCTCAGCAAGTAGTGAAACTCTCATCAACCTAGTGAGATGCTGTTTCAAAATAAAAATAAAGCCAGGCGTGGTGACCCATGCCTGTAATCCCAGTACTTGGGAGGCTGAGACAGGAGGATCACAGTTTGAAGCCAGCCTCAGCAACTTAGGCTCTGAGCAATTCAGCAAGACCCTGTTTCAAAATAAAAAATAAAATAAGGAGCCAGACATAGTGGCACACGCCTGTAATCCCAGTACTTGGGAGGCTGAGACAGGAGGATCGTAGGTTCGAGGACACCCTCAGCAAGTAGTGAGACTCTCATCAACCTAGCGAGACCCTGTTTCAAAATAAACATAAAATAGGGCTGAGGGTGTAGCCCAGTGGTAGAATGCCCCTGGATTCAACCCCCAGTACCAAAAAAAAAAAAAGTAGGGCTGGGGCGTAACCTGGAGGTAGAGCACCCCTGGGTTCCATCCCCAGTACCATGAAAATAAATAAAATAGGGCTGGGGATGTAACTGGGAAGTACAATGCCCCTGGGGTCAATCCCCGAGTACTACACACAAAAATAAATAAATAAAAGAAAGAAAGGAAGAAAAATAAAGGAAAAAGCTGGGCCTGGTGGCACATGCTTGTAATCCTAGTACTTGGGAGGCTGAGACCGAAGGATCATAGGTTCGTGGCCAGCCTCAGCTACTTAGGCCCTCCGCAACTTAGTGAGACCCTGTTTCAAAATAAAGAATAAAAAATAGGATTGGGGGTAACTGGGAGGTAGACTGCCCCTGGGTTCAATCCCCAGTACCACAAAAAAAAAGAACGAAAAAGAAAAGAAAAAAATGAGGGCCATCTCTGTATAAATAACCATTCAGTGTAGTTTTTTTTTGGGGGGGGGTTGCTGGTATGGAACCTATGCCAGGTAGCACTCTACCAGTAAGCTACATCCCCAGCCCTTTTTCTTTGGAGATAGGTTCACCCCAAATTGACCAGGCTGACCTCAAACTCTTGATCCTGGCTCAGCCTCCTCAGCTGGGATTGTAAGTGTGTACCACCACATTCGGAGTCTAATGTAGATTTTTTTTTTAAGTGAGTGAAAGGGAAGAAACATCTAGAGGGAGTCTATTAAGGAATAGAGGGAGAGAGGGAAAAGATATGAGGCCTGGTATCCAAGCCCATCCACTGTATACTTCTAGCAGTTGGCCCCAGTTATACTCTTCTAATAATGTTGCCCTGACCAAGTGTCAGTATCGGGCAGGGATGCCTTGAGGGCAGAAGTCATCACACAGGAATCAAGCTGTCTGAGTATCGAGGAACATGAGAGTGTTACAGGCAAGGAACTGGACCCGACCAAGGTAAGAAGTCTTGGTAGTCAACACAAAACCCTGGCGGTATTTGTTCATTTACTCAAAGGTGTATTGAGATCTACAGTGTGCCAAGCATGATCCTGGGTGCTGGTGATGTATGGTTAACACAAAGGGTCCCTAGCCATGGAGCTTTTATTAAGATGGAGCATTATCAATGGTCATGACTCAGGGAGCCACTATCAAGGTCATGGGATATTCTTTTCTTTTTCTTTTGGACCTCAGATGCTCAGTTTTGAGTTACTCTAACCTCAATTCATAGCTATATTGCTTCATAATAAATTACTTCATAATTTATGGCTTAAAACAACAGACATTTATTATCTCAAAGTCTCTTTGGGTGAGGAATCTGGGCATGGCTTAGTGGGTGCTTCTGATTCGGGGTCTTTGGAAAAGCTGTAATCAAGACATCATCCAGGGCTGTAGTCATCTCAAGACTCAACTGAAGGAGGAGTCAAGCTCATTCACGATTGTGGGCTTTGGATTGAGGGCATCAGTTTGTCACCAGTTGTTGGCCTGGAACCTCCCTCAGGTCTTTGCCACGTGAACCTCTGCACGTGCAGCTCACTACGTGGTAGTTGGTATCCCTTTGAGTGGGCCAGCAAGGAACAGTCAGCAAGTTGGAAATCACAGTCTAGTCTCAGAAGTGAAATTCCATTATGTTTACATAGTTGTTATAAGCATACATTAAAGGGTAGGTATTACACAAGGGTATATATACCAAGAGGCTGAGATTATAGAAAGCCATCTTGATGTAGGTTTTTCTTTTCTTGTATTTTTTCTCCCTACTCTTCATCCAGTTTCTGCACTCACATTTCCTTCCTCACCCCTCATAGATTTATTTATTTTTTGGTACTGGGGATTAAACCAGGGGCATTTTGGCTCTGAGCTACACCCCCAGCCCTTTTAAATGAAACAGGGTCTCCCCTTCATAGATCTTCTAATATGTTCAGTATACATTTTTGGTTTTGTATGTATTCTTTAAAAATGAGTGTTTATAGGCCGGGCATGGTGGCACCCACCTGTAATCCCAGTATTTGGGAGGCTGAGACAGGAAGATCACAGGTTAGAGGACAGCCTCAGCTGCAAATGTAGTGAGACTCTCCGCAACCTAGCAAGACCCAGTTTCAAAACAAAACAAAACAAAAAAAACCTAGGGGTGGAGGTGTCGCTCAGAGATAGAATGTCCCGAGGTTCATTCCCCAGTAACACATACATACACATACAACACATACACATACACAGTGTTTATATGGCATTATATATATAGATATGGTGTGTGTGTGTGTGGTACTGGGGATTGAGCCCAGAGGCATTATATACCTCCGAGCTATACCCCCAGTCCTATTTTATTTTTATTTTGAGACATGGTCTTGCTAGGTTAATGAGAGTCTCACTAAGTTGCTGAGGCTGTCCTCAAACCTGCTATCCTCCTGTCTCAGCCTCCCACGTACCAGGATTACAAGTGAGTGCCACTACGCCCAGCTTAGTTTATTTTTTTTGTGTGTGTGGTACTGGGGATTGAACCCAGGGTCATTCTACCTCTGAGCTATACCCCCAGCCCTATTTTATTCTTTATTTTGAAACAGGGTCTCACTGAGTTGTGGAGGGCCTCACTAAGTAGCTGAGGCTGGCTGTAAACCTGATCCTGTGGTCTCAGCCTCCCAAGTACTGGGATTACAAGCATGCGCCACCATGCCTGGCT